>JAVHLU010000128.1:0-90620 GCA_036785755.1 Colletotrichum ledebouriae
CTGCAAGCTCACCGCAGTCTTTTGTTGACCAACCTTCGCCCACACACGCCTCACCAGGAAGCTGTTCGCGCGACCCACCTGCAAACTGCCAGTTTCCCAGCTTCTTAGCGAGAACCTGCAGCAAGCCATCCCTCGTCGTCTTGTCTCGCACCGTCCCGGGCCTTTTTCCACACGCCTCGCACCTGTCTCTAGGAAGACGCAGCAACGCGCGAATCACAAGGAGGGAAACGAGAACAAGAGAAGAATTAGAAATAACATTCGCCCGGGGAACCCAATAATTCAAGACCGGGTCCCGACCTCAGTCAGATAATATCATCGCGGCACAAAGCAAAATCGACAGCGGCTTCCGAGACCTGCGCAACCGCCGTCCCAGCATCCAACCAAAAGACGCTACTCGCCAACACAACTTCCAATATTCCGTCTGCGACTACGCAAAGCACACCCTGCCCGGGCCATTCCTTATGCAACGGTGCCGATAATTCCTCCTCGCTTCCTCCGCGCTCCGCCTGTTTTGCCTCAGCTGTCCCTAATCTTTTTCTTCTCTTGCGAAACACCCGAGCAGCATTGGTTACGCCCAATTCGGCAACATATCCAGGCCTCCTTGCATCATCACCGCCGTTTGACCCCCGTCGACTCTCACCAATCCCCTTCTCTGAAGACGATTTTCCCAAGTCTTCAAGACCGCTTCCCAACACGTCGCACCACGACGTCCTGAATTGTGAGTCAGAGCTGCAGCAACAGCATCCACTAGCCAATCCGCTCCCCTGTGCGCATCTACCCAGGTCTTACCGCGGTGAGGCCTGGCGAATCTCATCCTCGCATCGCGCTCAGCTTATAAAGTTGAAGCCTTATCCTCGATTTTTCTCCATTCCTCAGGATCAAAGACATCAATCTCTCAATCATCATGGCTAACAAGCGCCTCGGTTTCCAGAACTCCTCAGTGAACGCGCCTTCTCGCCGTTTCCACCCTTCTTCCACAATGGTTGTCAGAGAAATCACTAGCGGTTCCAACATGGGCCGTGGTGCCTACGACACGACTGGAGTGCCCAAGCCTCCCCCTCGCCCCAAGCCTCGATAAGTCGGCTCATCGCCGAGATCAATTTTGCGACACACCGACGTGCCATGAGCATGATGAACGACAACTTCGGCCGCGAGCCTCACGGCCGACGCGCTGGCTTCTACGCGCACCGCCAGGATAAACCCGCCTCCTGTCCGCTGCCGCGTCTCATTCGAACATACACACAACATTATCCCTACAACTCTACTAATACTGGCGGTCTCTTTCCACCTGAACCACCTCGTCTGTACAACGCCTGGCCGATTTTGCGACATTACCATACATCATTTTAATACGCATTCCTGTCGAAGACTAGAACACAACGGCTCACAGCCATAACTTGCTTCCCAGCAGCAACGCGAATGGGAACGCTCAATTACGGTTTTCATGATGTGGCATCGAATTTTCTGATCTTTCTGGGATCGATACTCCCAGCTGTACTTTTGGGGAGGGGGAAACCACGGCAAGGCGTTACAACATAGACGGATTTTTTTTCTGGGATTTTGCCTCAGGGATGGCACGTGTTGGCTATCCATCCTGTCACCTCTCACATCCTGCATCTGGGGTCTCCCTCTCGACGTTCTACGAATCGACGTTCGCCGGCAGCAACAATATCCCCGGCGGATCCATTCCAAACTATCGGTGAGCAACCAAAGACCGCATGGTCGGGCAGCAACGCATGACAACGCAACCACCACCCTCGACGCACATGGCTCGCAGCCGCCTCAACCGTCAACGAGGGTGTGAGACGACAATCTTTCTTTTTTCCCTTGGGGGTTTCCGTTTTGGACATGGGCGAAAAGAAACGTGCGAGTTGGGGCGATGGGATTTTTTACCCTTTTGATTTATTCCACTTTTTGGTTTTGGGATCGGGCTACAAAAAATTCCGGGATACGGGCTGGGAAAAGAAACTGATTTCGCATATAGACTTTTTTTTTCTGATTTTGTTTTGTTTGTACAACTACTATCACCCTCCTATTTTCTCCTGTTTGGTTTTCTCCTTTTCTACTCCGGGCTTTTTGGATACCTCGCGGGTCCCCCGAGAGTGAGATCACCAAGGACATGTCAGCAACGCTTTCCTAGTAGTCTTACTTATTCCCCGACCTTGTCAGAACAAGGCAAAATGGCGACGAAGGATCAATTTCTATTCCCCGAATGCGCTCTGCTCTCTTCCTGGTCTGTTTCTCTTTGTGTAATCGAGACCAACCCTGAAGGCTTCGCGGCCGAGTCGATGCCTGTATTTCTACTTTCTGCAAGCGAGTCTCTAATGTTGGGAGCGGCTGGGCTGGACTCAGGAAAAAGAAGATACCCCGCGGGTTTAGCCCTCTTTTAGACTGTATGTTCCAGTACCTCTTTAAGAGTTTTTATTTAATTTTGGAATAGTTAATCTGCGCCAATACGGAAAAAAGTACATGTTATCAGGCACTTTGGAAATGATTGCCTCATCATGAGTGAATCTTTGAACTGCATCAACTCAAATCATGGACAACCCTAATTACATCACTGGGCCAATATTGCAACGCACACAAACAAACACACATTTCGCACTCGCATCCTTTT
Organism: Colletotrichum ledebouriae; assembly: GCA_036785755.1. Taxonomy (NCBI): domain Eukaryota; kingdom Fungi; phylum Ascomycota; class Sordariomycetes; order Glomerellales; family Glomerellaceae; genus Colletotrichum; species Colletotrichum ledebouriae. The sequence goes on from JAVHLU010000128.1 coordinate 2,618, forward strand.
ATTTGCAGGTGTCACGACGCAGCGGGCTATTCCATATCAGTTCGGATGGGCGTGAGTGTGTGCAGGATGCATCTCAGACGGACAGGGGTTGGGTGGTGGTGATGGACGAGCATCTCACATTCCTGATGGCATACGACGGCGTCAGACCTGGAAGGAGGAAGGAAAGGGGCAGGCGGCGAAGGGAGGAATGGCGCGCAAGAACAGAGAATGAGTCACCGCATTGTCATCCACTATGAAGGAATCTGGCAAAATGCAAATGACAAGAAGGCTAGACGGGTGATGTATCCGGGGGAGGGGAGGATGGAAAGGGAGAGCGAGACCTGTGATGATGGATGGATGGATGGATGTATGGGTGGGTGGATCGGGAAGCCGGGGGCGGATATGCGGTGCGGGAGTGAGAGATGGTTTGGGGTTGTTGGGCCCGGTGGGCGTCGTCGACGTGCGGCGAACGCGTCCACACACACACACACACACACACACACACACATGCTCTCACACGCAGCGCTGACAGACTATTTCCTTTCTCGGATTTCATCGAGACAGGCCTGCAGCATCTTCTGTTTTCTTTTTTGATACACGTCTGACGGCATGCATAGGTACCGTGAGAGGCCCCTCTTCTTTGCCGCCACAAAATCCCAAGGTGGTTGATGATATGATTGACGGCGTTCAAACACATAGCCGCGGCCAACCGATTGATTCACATCAACACAACTCAGCTAAGGTGATGTCTTATTTTTTTTTTGGTAGTCCTGAAGGGGGCGAACCCGGGCGCTTATGCGCTGCATTGTCAATCATTTTAGTGTACATGGTCATGGCATCCCGGAGCGGAAGAGTTTGCTGAGGTGTGATGTAGTTATTGGAGGGCTTTGGTTTCTTTTCTTATTCGTGGTGATGGGAAATGTCGTAGATCGTGCATATGGGGGAGAGGCGCGCAAATGCAGGGCGGTTTTTTTCTTTCTTTTTGGGGGGGGCCCCAGTCAGGGATAGTCTGTCATGCGGTAGCTTTCCTTTTCTTTCCTCGTCTTTTCTTCTGATTCCCTTCCGCTGCTTTCTTTCCGGCCACTGATTGGGTTGCAGTTACATCCACTTGACTTGTACAGTGGAATAGAAAAGGGTTGATTGATAGCTCATTGTTGCGATCATTCTAATCATATATTCTTTTTTCCCCTTTTTTTTAAAAAAAAAAAAGCAAGGAAGAGCAGTCAGTTGAGGTTGGGATGGCATGGGGAGTTTGGGTTAAGAAAACGGGTGTTTCGACACGCCAAGCCCTTCATGACTGTTCGTTCCACCCTTTTGAGTGCGACGTTGGGACGAATCTTTGATATTTTGGGATTATTCTGCTTTTGCGTTCTGGCCGGCAGGCAGGCGAGTGCAATGCAAGTAAGGTACGTAAGATGCAGCAGACAATTCTTTTCCCTTGCCGGACCGGGTTGCTTGTTGTCCTGTCTGTTCATTCCCCTTTCGGCCCAGAAGCGGGCGGTTGACGCCGTGGATGCGACGATGGGGGGACTTCCCCGAGATTTGGACAGGCTGGATAAGGCTTTGGAGTGCGGCCTTGGAAGTGTGCTGGTTCGGGGGGTGGATGTACGGATGGTGTTCTGATGGGGTTGCACGCGTGTGTGGCCCGTCTAGCCAGTTGTTTATTGGAGTTGATATGTTTGTTCTCATGGGAGGGAATGGATGTTGAGAAAGGCATGGTCCGAGACTGGATTTGCGCTTGTACATACGCTTCATGATACTCAGAGAACCTCATCGGCTTCGGGTTGTCGTTAGGCACGACGCGGTCGAAGGCGCGTACCTTAGACTGTGGGAAAAGACTTATACAGGCTCCCATTAGGTGCTCTTTGGCGAATGCGCTAAAAGGCTGCCTTTTCAGGGTTTGGACGCCATTGTTGCGTAACAACTGTGGTTCGCTAGCAGGAAACGCCGACGTACGTACACTAGTATTAAACGGGAGACGATGGACGGTAGGGGGAAAAAAGGGGGTAAACCACGCGGGCAAGCACACAGACACACAGACACACAGACACACAGACACACAGACACACAGACACACAGACACACAGACACACACACTCGCATCACACTATCCAGTCTTGGCAATAAGAAAAAAGGGAAAAAAAAAAAAAAAAAAAAAAAAAAAAAGGGGGGGGTGTTGTGGCAGGAAAAAAAAAGCAGAGGTGCTCTTTGCTGACGGGCTTGCTCTTCGATGGCGCGCTAATGCAGCGGCGGCGTCCCGGGAACCAAAGCGCTGGGTCCTTCGTATTTTTCTCCCCTTTTCGTTGTCGCGTTCTGGTTCCCCCCCCCCTTGTCTGCGTCCCGGGAGTGGCCCGTGGTCGGGCCACTACTGTTTCTGATTTCTGTGGCCAATCATGCGGTGGCTGTGATGAGACCCCCTGTTTGTCTTACTCCTGGTGCAGCTGAAGCTGAGATTCAAGGTGAGGCCAGGTGAAGGAGGCCTTCACCTTGGTACACCATATCGAACTCACCTGGCCAAGAAGAGTCGTGATGAACTCGGTAGTTGGCAGGGGTTCGGCATAAAGGCAGTTTGGTCATCATGAATGAAAGCCATTTGTCAGGTATTATTTGATGATGATGGGATTCGTCATCGGTGGATGAATTTTTCAGGTGGTGATTTCCTTTCTATTGGCTTTTTTTTCCCCGTGTTGGTGTCGACCGCGTTGGAGGTGGTGGGTGGTTTCGCTTGCTTGCCTCGAGAAATACCACAAACCCCTTCAATATGGTCTGGCTCCCCGTGCCACGGCTCGTCACCAACGTTATCACACCATTGTTTGCGAAGAAACAAAGCTGGTGGTTGGTCGATTATGACCGCTCTTCGTTGGGCTTGTCGGATGTTGTTTGCTAATTCGTTGGCAACTCGAGAAGTGATGAGACTCAGTCCAACACTCAGCGGCGCCGGCGTATGTGTGCTTGTCACCCTGCCAACCAGCAAACTCAAGACTCCCTCCCACCTGCTGTTGTGCGAGTCCACCGGCGAATGGTACCCGCTCGGTCGCATCCTTTGCTCGGCCTTATCTCTGGAAGGGTTACATTGCATGCTCTGCGGACGTACGACCGTCATATCTTGCTCCAGACGTACGTCCCGGCCGGCGAACGAAGATGTCATCATCGTTCTGATTGTCAAAGCTGGCTCAACAGAATTCCCCCAGTAACAGCGGCAGGGAAACAGCAAACGACCGCGTTGCACGGCACGGGGGGCCCATTGTTAGGAGCCGCAGTCGTCATCACTCGAAACCCGTCGCAAAACATTCTCAGCCGCAACTTTTGAGGCTACGCGGCTGCCCATCGGCCGAAAAAAAAGGGGGTAATTGAACACCGAGGCGTCGGACTTTGTCCGGCGCCCAGTTTCAAGATCTCACTATCTCAGCTCATTCGGAACCGGTGATCGTGCGGTCAACTGCACAGACTTGCGCGAACTACGAACCTGACTTGGCGCATACAAACAGCGAACGCCCCACGAGCAAGATCTACAGCTAACGGTAGAGTCTGACAAGCCCCCCGTGCTGCGACGCGCTCGCCTTCTACAATCACGTCCGCCTTCGGCTTCGACTGTCTCGTCCGTGGGCGTCACGCAGAGAGGCTCCCTCTACCCCTTTTGGCGCAACAGCGCAAAATGGAGCCCTGTTGCATAAGATGGATCAAACATCGAGGAGTGAACCCCACCTCACACACTCTGAGGGCGACAGGAAAGAGGAGGATTGGGACATTTGACAGCAGATCATCTTTCCCACGTTTCATCCCATATCTACTTCTGCCCGGCTGCGTCCACAAACAAACCGCTGCTCACCTTCCACAACCTTGCCGTGGGGGGATTTCTGCCCTCGCTACAATACCCCCTGATCTTCTCAATTTGAACCCCTCGGTGGACTTGAGATTGAACATTTGACGGTCCATTCGGTGAGTGTGAGAGAAAGAGAGACAAGAGGTTCCCCCTGACCTTGACGATCATGGAGAGGGTCAGAAAAGTCTGAAGCCAAGCGACCCGAGCCAAGAGGAGCAAGGTCCGCTTTCCCAAACGCTCCAAATTTCCCGGGGCTGTGGTTTTGGAACTCTTGTCTCTGGCTTCTTTTTCCAGAAGATGGACCCGATGTATCCGTAAAAGTCCCTTGTCCCAAAGTTGCAAGGTCCGGTTCAGGGGGACAGCCGGGTCCGCAAACGTCTGGACGGACGGCCGTTCCCAACCTTGCCATATCATCCCCCTTCGGGCTCCCTTTCCTAATGCCGCCCGACCGGGCGCCCATGCGGATGAACGCCGTATCCCGGGGCATGCATTCCGGGTCCCCGGGGCCACGATGAGAAGAATGTTCTTTCTTTTTTTTTTCGTACCGTCCCCCCGGTCAGCCTCGTCCACTGGGAAACATTACCGTCGACGACGGTGTGGAGTCCACACGAACACCCTGGACAGCACGCGCGACCACGACGACGACCACGACGACCGCACGTTGCAGCGTGCAGTGTGCGTCGCACCGCTGCCAAATCCAATGAATTCACACGCCCTCCCCCCTGGCTGAAGCAACTGGAGCAAACTCCACTGCTTCTTCTCGCTTGGCCTCCGCTCCTAATTTACCACGTTATTTCCAATCTTTGCATTTTCCTTCTAGCGGTATCCTCTTTTTTCTTCTTCTCGCCTTCTTCCGTGTCTGGGCGCCAGAGGAGAGTCCTCAAACTCCACCAACAACGCAGCACTCTCTTCCCAACCTCCCGACCCCCCCCCTGGGCATGAATACCGCTGCATTATCATTCACCCCCGGCCCCGACTGCCAACGCACCGCACTGCACCCGTACCGCAAACCCCAATCTTAAAAAACCCTTGGGTTGCTATTGTGATCCACCTGCCAGCAGCTAGCCATGGCCCCTTTCACCGGTCACCGCTGGGACTGACGATACGGTGATACCCTACACGACACTACCGCTCGCAAGCGCCGGCGGCTTGTCTTCCCCGGCGACCAGGGCGTTGGCGAAGGTCTTCCCACGCTACCGCCAAAGGAACAAACTTGAACCACGAAGGATCTTGACTCACCGGGACGTCGTTGAGACCAAAAAATTTTGATCCTCAGGCTACCCAACTACACTACCATGGGATTCGGACAACTGGCATACCTGCCCACCCCGGCCTAGCCTGTACGTCTTAGTTGACTGCTCTCCTTGACTGCATGATGATCGATCCCCTTCCCCTGGCGATACCCTACGCCTGTCGTTGCCTCGGTGAGGCCTCACCGGTTTGTGGAACACTCTGCCCCGTCCCCTTCCTCCCCCTTCCCCCAGCCCTGTCAAACACGGCTGGTGGAGGCGCAACTTTGTCTGATATTCAACTCATTTGCCGGCGCCCCATCTATGGAACATTGCCATTCTTTCTAGAACTCCCGCAGACGCGCCGAGCCATTGGGTCCTCGATCCCTATCCTTGTCCGCTGGGATGCCTCCTCATATCACGGTGCTACCGAGCTCCAGGCTCAATACGGCAAAGAAAACGTCCTCCGTCATGGCCCTTGCTAATCCCGGTGGTGAGGCTTGCTAGGGAGACGGAAACTGTTCTCTCTCCCCTCTGCAAAGGGGCGTGGACCGCCATGCATGTGTACCCGGCTTGACCCTTCCCGTCGGGATTGTGATAGCTCACACCGGGAGGACTAGGTCAGAGCCCTGGGTACACATCGCTTGTTTCCTCTTCGTCAGTCAAACCACTCAGCTGGTACGCCTTTTCACGATGGGGGTAGGGGCCCGGGCGAAAGGGCAGATCAGTGGGATGAACGGGGCGCTGGCATGCTTCAGTGGGTGGGGTCAGTGGCGGGCAGTCGTGTTGTTCAGAATCCTTCGAGAAGCTCAAAGGCGGTGAAGAATGGGGTGTGTTGGTGTTGGTGGTGTTGGTGGTGGTGGGTTAGGAAGGGGGACAACTCACGTGCGTCTTGCCAACGGCATGCCCTCACGAACCTTCGTCCACTCATCCAAGTCCACGTCGACGAACCCAACGACCCCCTCCGCTCCCTCCTCAGCCCTGCCCTCGGTATCTACACCGCCGAGCTCGAGCTTGACCGTACCCCATGGATCGACAACCATGCTGTGACCGTAGCTGCTTCGCTTAGGATTGTGAGCCCCGACCTGCGCCGAGGCGATGACCCAGCTCTGCGTCTCGATGGCGCGGGCGCGGAGGAGCATCTCCCAGTGCGCCGTGCCCGTCTTGATCGTGAAGGCCGACGGGTACAGCAACACCTGCGCTACCCCGGCGCCGCCGTTCTCCGGGAGGAAGGCGCTGCGCGGGCCCGGGTGCGTGAGGGCCAGCGCGGGCTCCGGGAAGCGGAGGTCGAAGCAGATGAGGCTCCCGATCCGGCCGACCGGGGTGGAGAACGGAGGGGTGAGGCGGGGCCCGGATTGGACTGTGGCGCTCTCGCGGAGGGCTCCGTAGTCGAAGAGGTGGAGCTTGTCGTAGCTCGCCGCGTCGTTGATTGTGCCGTCCGCGTTGATCCAGAGGCTGCGGTTGAGGAGCTTTGCGGGTGAAGAGGAGTCGGTGGTAGTAGATGGGACGTGGATGCCTACGTTAATGGCGAGGCTGTGCTTCTTTGCCTCTTCTTGGAGGCCGAGGACGAATGGCGAAGTGGGCTGTGGGAGGGCGAGGGAGAGGGATTCCTGGGGGTTTGAAGCGATGTAGTCCGATGCTTCGGGGAGGAAGAGGACCTTTGTGGATGTGTTAGTTCTGCCTGCAATCGTGATGTTGAAGGGAATACCCAGTGGCATATTATTGAAGGATAGACAGACCTTTGCGCCGCCGACGGCGGCCTTGGCTGCCAACCTCACGCACTGTTCGAGATTGTGCGAGAGCGATGCGGTCGAGCATATCTGACCAATGGCCTTTCCTCCGACCCCACGAAGTCAGCCGAGTTTTACGACTTGAGCACGTGGCTGTGAATTTCTAATTTTTGGGGATTAATTCACACATACCGCGATCGCCATATTTAGAAGATGGGATGATGTGACAAAAATTTAGGATCCCCCAGGAAGAAGACAGCGAACGACCAGATATGAGACGAGGGCGACGAGGTGGTGTACCGGCCCACGTGGCTCGGGAAGGTCAAAAAAAAAAAAAAAACTTAGTAGATCAGAGATCTGGCGATCTTTAATACAGGTAGGTTTGGGTGGTCTGGTCTGAGTCCGGGATGACGTTGAGATATGGGAGCCGTTCATCGGCCTCGTTCTTGTCTTATCTCTTATCTCGGTGGATTGCGGCGGGGTAAGAATGCTGTCGCAATGCCGGCCATTCTGATTTCTATAAGTCGACTGGTTACTTGGTTGCTAAAAACGCATCACCTTGAGGCCAGAGATGAACTCAAATCCGCCTCAATACCACTCATCGCCATCGTAGTTCCCGTCCAACTTGCCCTCCTTCTCCAACCTCGCCAGCGCCTCCTTGCACCTCGCCACCACGGCCTTGCCGTACTCCGGCCCGATCGGCGGCGAGGGCTTGCTCGTATCGTTCCTCAGCCAGGGCACCTTCTTCGCCCCCTCCGTCCCGGCGACGCCCTTCTTCATCGTTTCGACCGCGGCCTCGTCGAACGCGGCGCCGAGGATGATGACGCGCGGGAGAGCCGAGTAGTTCCCGGACCCGATGGCGCTCGAGTCCGCATGCTCAGGCGGGGTCTGGCCAGTCAGGATGGCCGGGATGATGGCGGCTCCCGAGGCCGGTGTGAGGATGAAGTGGATTACTGTTGTTTTGCGGTCAGCGGGTCGGCCCTTTTTCGTCGGGGGGCCTTTCACGCTCTCTCTCTTTTTTTTAAATTTTTTTCTTTTTTTTATATCTTTCCTGCTTCTGATATCGGTTTTTTTTATTGTTCTTTTCCCCCCTCCCCCTCATCCCACAGAGCTTCGGGCAGATGGAGAGGTCCGAGGACGGGAGATTGAAGCTTGCCTTCATACTCGGGCTTCAAACCCTCAATCACGCCCCGGCCGATCACCTCCGCCTTGCCGCAGCATATGACGGGAATCGGCGACATTGAATCTTTGGAGTCCATCCCAAGTATCTCACGCAGCGAGGACGGTGTGTTTTGCTGGTCTTTGGCTTCTTGGCGTCTTCTGAGCTGCCACTCGTGCATTTGTCTGGATTTGACGTGAAACAAAGGTAAGTCTCTTGATATTTGCGTTGGTCTTATTTGGTGTTTTTCCAGAATTAGGCAATTGCATGCGGTTTATGTTCTTTGCTAGAAGGGGCGAAAAACAGCTCCCCAAGTGCAATGTCTCACGTCAGACTATAAGCCCACCAACGTGGCTTGTAATTAGCGAACACCGCGGGTATCAAGTCACCGTCGGTGCCGAAGGTCCACGGAATCAGGAAACGAGACGGTCGAATTGCGCCAAGTGATTCTTCACATGCCGTGTTACGCGACTTTTTCGGTGACGTAATGTTTATCTTCCTGATTACAGATTATGTGCTCTAACAATGGTTCTCGTCATCGTAAAACGTTCACTCAGCTATCAACAACCTCATTCGATTCAAATCAAGCAACCAATACCATTCTGGTAAAGGAAGTCGGACATCTTTCCTGTCACCTCATCGTGGGAGTAGCTCTGTTGCGCAACAGGATCAGCGGAGTCGACGCACCAATCAAACGAGGACGAACTTACAAGAGCCAGGCCATGGCCAGCATTAGGCACAATGCACGCCTCGAATGCGCTTGCGTTCTGGAAGATCATGGCAGATGCCGCCGGAATCGATGGTAGCTCCGGGTTCCCGGTAGCAAGACAATCTCCACCACAGAAGGGGATATCCCGCTCTACAAAGTACACCGTCAATACTCATTTCCAAAATGCTGTGTACTGGACTTACCTCCTGTCACAATGAGAACAGGCTTCGTGAAAGCGTTCATAGACGCCGCCTCGCCCGCAGTCGTCAACAACTCGCCCACCGTGACCGGCTGCCCCGTCTCATACGCCGCGGTGAGAATGGCAGGGTCAAAGTCATCCGGACCGAAGAAGTTGACCTGCACGGCCCCTTCCGTCGCGCTGGCCAGGTACCCGTTCGAGTAGTTCTTCAGCGCAGGCACCTGGTTCGCCTGGATGAAGTCGCCTCCCAGGAGGAAATCCACGAGGAAGGACCCGTTCTGTGCGAAGCCCGTGAGGATGATGCCGTCCTAGACGTCCGGGTACATGGCCGTCAGGGCGTACGTGTGGCCGGAGCCGAACGAGTGGCCGGCGTGGACGACCTTGCCGAACTCGCGGTCCTCCAGTCCGGGGATGCTGCTGTCGCGGACCTTGTCGGTGAGGGCCTTGAGGGCGGCGACCTCGAGCCAGGCCTGGATCTCGTTGAGGGGCTCACCGTGCGAGGACTCTGCGATGCCGAGACGGTCCCACGCCAGCGTCGAGAAGCCGTATTCGTCGACAACGGGACCGACATAGCTGTAGTTGTAGTTGTTGGCGCTGAAGTCCCAGTAGGACCTGTCGCAACCGATTCCATGGGTCAGGATCTGGATGACGCCGCCTGGGCCCGAGTCCGGCTCGCAGTAGGTTGAGGCGAGCTGGTAGGTTCCTCCGACATTGGCGTACTGTGATTATGATGTAAGTCGCGAATTTTGTGTAAGAGTTGATGGAACAACTCGCGACACTTACATCCTCGAGAGACTGAGCTGTGAAGTTACCCCCCTGTTTTGAGAGGTCGAGCAGGAAGTTGGTCACGTCGACATTTGTTTCTGGCGTCGAGATGTTGAAGACCCCGTTTCGTGCAGTGATTTCAACCTCGACAGTGATGTTTTGGCAAATTCTCGCCGAAGCCACGGCCGCGAAGGCGAAGGGGAGGGTTTTTGAGATTACGTTGACCATTTTGCGTCTTGATTTACCGATGTATTCGGTATTTTCACAGCAAACCAAAATGACTAGATATCTATATTTCGACGAGCCAACACACGCCCTGAAGGTTATATACAAAAAGAAAAAATCGCCGAGATCCCCCGCGATCATCGTCGCTCTCTCCGCAACAAGCTGACCGCAGATTGCGATGAGCCCACGGAACCCGTAACGAAGGACCCATCACCACCACCCCGAGCCGCCTGCGCACCCATGATGTCAACAACAAAGCGGTCTTTTTGTTCTCCCCTGGTCATGGAAGACTTTTTAGCTCAAGAGAACCTACCGTTTGAGGTCTGGCCGGCAACCGAGGGACAAAATGAACGAAGCCTGCGGCAGCCAGCCGGGGACTGGGTCGTGGTTTAGTGGTTGCGCCAGACCAGGTCAGGCGAATCATTGGTTAGCGTGGAAGAGAGGAGGTGAGTTGTTCCTCTCCGGCTTCTTCTTGAAAATTTTGTCATCATTGTAGGAACCATTGGGCTCTTATTGCGATTTGTCTTGGTCCCAGATTCGCTGCATACCGAATCCCGGGGTTTCTTCCGCCTCGGCTGCCTCAACTCGAGATTGGGTTGAAGGCGATACCGTTGCTAACCCGGTACAACATTAGAGTCAGAACGAACAATTTGAGTTATCCCAAAGATCTACACGCAGATTGCCTAGTGAGAGATGCCGGCGCTAAAAGATGGGCCTTAGACCTAGTCCTATCGAAGTGGCAGCGCCCCAGCCGAGCGCCATCGATGTCAAGACTTCTATGACCGCCTTCGCTTTGCACGACGGCCCGAGCTCTCAGGGTTATTTGTCAATGAGATAGATCTCTCAACGAAGTGCCCACTTTTCAGCGAATGATTACGAACAAAATAGTAAAATATGTGCGGAGCATGGCTCGACGGGCGCTCCGAAGCCTTGCTCCCAAACCATTGCCAGGCAGCGGATCCCTCGACAGGTCGATGGGCCCTTCTCCGGTGCGTGGAATCCGGGGGTTCCGAGGCCCTAAGTCAGGATGATTGTGATTTTGACCAGTCGGAGTTGAGAGACGCTCTCACATTGGATATCACTACGACGTCACGCTGTCGAATTCAATGTAGGTCCGTTGACGATTGTCGATGCGATTGACCCTTCCTCAACTGCGTAAAGATGTATTGGCAGTTGTCACGCTCCATCACTGCCGTATGTAGTCAAGTTTCCATGATATTGAATGATCTGCATTGGCGTGCGATCCAGGTTCAGCTCCCAGCCAAGGAAGATCTCAGCAGACGACTACATAGGTAACCAGAAAAACGTCCTCGCAGGTAACGCTTGGTATTGGCTAAGTCTGATCATCTCCATGAGATATTAAAGTTACGTAAAGCCGTGCGTCGCCCGCATTCCTTGTCCAGCTGGTTTGGGTTTTCGTCTTTTCCGATAGCTGCTTGTAGTGCAGCCAACCACACTCCCCTTAACCATGCTGTGTGCGTAACGCCATGCTAAAGGGATAAGAATACAACATGGAGGTCGAGCCTCCTTTTTAAGAACCTATAGTTCACCCCGCCGAATTGAGCGCCAGTCCTACTTGGGCTCGGACGTGTCCATCTTGTCGTAAGCCGTTTGTATGGCTCTCAATTCAATCTCGTCTCCCTCCAAGGCTGCCACCCAGTCTCGCAACTGAATATTCTTACCCTTCTCCTTGTCTTCGCGCCAATTGCCAAGTCGAGCTCTACCCTCGACAGTAAGGGCTTGGACCGCTGGAGCTGTGGGGCCTGAGGAGGGTGCGGCGCCGGGTTTACCGGGGGTCCCGAGTCTCGGTGTACTAGCACCGCTGGCGCCTCCCGTCATCCACGAGTATGACTTGCCCTTTTTCTTTCCAAAAAGATTACTAGTCTTAGGCATGCCGACGAACATGCTGCTGGTGATGTTCTGATTAGCATGGCTGCTCGCCTCGGCTTTCCTCACCGCATCGAGCTTTTTCTGTTCCTTTTTCGAAATGCTTTTCTCGCTGTCAGGAGCTGATCCTCCTGGGGTTCCTGGCGCGACCGAGCCAGCACGAGATGTCGTTGATCCGGCTTCCGCTGTGCCGTCCTTTCTCGCGTTGCGTCTCCTCAATCGTTTCTCCTCCCACTCTCTCTCAGCCTTGCCAACCTCTCTGACCGTGTGACTCATGGTATTGGTAGCAGCGATCTTCTGAACCTTGTTAGGTTGGCTTGAGCTGGCATTCTCGAGAGGACCTGTGTCAAGTTAGCATGATGAGTCTATGACAGCGCCTGCATCAACTGACGCTTCTGAGGACGAGGACTGGAACCATCTTCAGTCCCTGTCATTGTCGCATCCGTGTCCTGCGTCTCAGGAGGAACGCTCCTAAGGGGAGCTGCAGCCACCTGCCATTCCTCAGGAACTTCGCCGTGCGAAGACGTCTGACGGATCTTAGCAATCCGGTTGCTGTCCTCCACCAACGTCCTCAGGCGTTGCTTGGTGGCGAGCGACAGAAGGGCCAACTGATCGACCAGATAAGCCTCTTGAGGAATCCAAGTGCCAGTCGTCGTCACCAACGTAGAGTCAGGGCCAGTCTTGGTCGAAACCGTCACGGTCGGGTTTGGGAATTCTTCAGGCAAGCGCATCCGCCCCATGGGCTGGTTATTGTTCTTAATTTCCAAGTTAAGCGCGAGTCCCTGCTCCTTCGCGAACTTCTCCGCCCTCTTAAAGATGATCGGGACTTGTAAGAACGCGTTGTTGAGCTCCATAGTTCTGGTTTGCGCAAGCCGCTTCGCTGACTCCTGCCACGCCTTCTCTGCTTCTTGTGCGATGGCTGCATTTTGAGCAGTCGCTCCAGCCGGCTGAGCAGGCTGATTCGCGGGACCGGCGCCATAGAAGCTTGCTTTGTTGCCGGGAGGATAAGGCGGGTAACCGGTCCTCTGTCCATCCGGGACGTAGAGCTCGGAGAGGTACTGCTCTTCGGCGCGTAGATCGATGCCCGTTCCAGCAAGTGAATCCGTGACATCGTATTCGTACTCTTTCTGTGGTCGGTCGGCAGGGCGGGAGGGAGGTCCCATTGCGCCGGGAGTGGAAGGTTGCTGCAGGACGGGCGTGCCTGGGTTGTTGCCGAGAGCTAAAGCCGCATTTGTGTAGGGTAAATTCGCTGATGGCAGTGCTGGTGCCGTCGGTTGTTGAGGTGTAGATACTTGAGGTGGGGGCGTCGGTCTCTGTTCTGGCAAGGCAGGAAGGGCCAATGCAGGTGTGGTGTTGCCGTTTGTGTATGGGGTGGCGTAGTTATTAGTCGCAGGTTGCTGCTGCTGTTGGGGTTGCGCCTGTTGTTGCTGTTGCGCGCTGGGATAAATCGGAGAACCGGCGGATGTCGCGGCGGTGGAAGGTGTTACTGGAGCGCCCGGGCTTGCTGCATAGGGCGAGGTAGAGTATGGTGATTCGGGTTGCGGTGTTGCGCCAGGCGAAAGCCGCGGTCGTTTGTTAGGAGGGAGCGCAAAACCGGCCTGTGTCGCGGCGGGAGATGGAGTAGGCTGTGGAGGAGAAAATGCCCTCTGAGGCATCTGAGGCTGTGGTTGCGCCATGTTTGCGGTAGTTTAAGAAAGATGTCGAGTTAATCAGTCGAGTCGGGAGGAAGTGTCGTCCACACGCCGCTCTGATAGCTATGCAGGCCGGACAGCCTGTCAATCCTCACGCGACTCTGCCCATCCGACGTATCACCGTAGCTCCGAAATTATCGATATTCGAGTTCGCGTCGATCGTATGGAATATTTGCTGCAGCTGGAGCTTGAATTTGGCGTATGCGCGATGCTCTGTCTTCGTGGTTGTTGGAGAATAATGGGCGTGAAGGGTTCGTAGTATGTGGAGGAAGGAGCTGTCGCCGGAAAGATCTGAGGACCGCGTAAATTTAAAGTCACGTGATTTCGCAGCCGCCTTCCCCATCTTCTGGCCCAGGCTGAACCACTGCCAGACGTCAGGTCCCGCCAACTTTTTACGCGACGGCTGGCCCCTGCGCGCATCGTTCTTTACTTGCGCTTCACAACCACATTCCTGTCTCACTGTCGCGGGAACGTCATCAACGACGATTCATCGCGCAGATTGCTTGATACCTCTGGAGTGAGCTAACCATTCAGCGAAGGAGTCCATCCATTGGAATAATAATCCCGAATTGACGGCCGGACCGCTACCACTAACGAAACGACAAACACGATGGCTGCGAAACGGAAGGCATCGGCCATGGCCACTACCGTGGCTGACGAGCCCGTGGATCCTTCCGACGAGCTGATGTTCCTCTGTCTTGGAGGCGGCAACGAAGTCGGACGGTCTTGCCATATCATCCAATACAAGGGAAAGACGGTCATGGTACGCATGCTCTTACCCTCTGGACAGAGGACCGTCTCCTAACATGCCCCGCAGCTTGATGCTGGCCAGCACCCAGCATACGACGGCCTCGCAGCCCTGCCCTTCTTCGACGACTTCGATCTCAGCACAGTCGACGTTCTCCTGATCAGCCAGTAAGCACCCCTTCCTCTATGCTGTCGGACCACAGGGCAAGGCGGTGAATAACTTGGAAGCGTTCTACGGGATCATGCCAGGCTCGGGATAACCACCCGGATGGAGCCTCTTGCTACGTCTCTATGCTATTTCATCTTTGTACACAGAATCAATACAAACTTCTTTCCACCTGCCTTGCCTTGCCATCCTTGTTGTCGTGATTGCTCTGTAGGAGCGCTCTGTATGGATCCAGTATTGGGAAAAGGCACTAATAGATCATAGTTTCCACGTTGATCACGCGGCATCTTTACCATATGTACTCTCCAAAACAAACTTCAGGGGTCGGGTTTTCATGACCCATCCCACCAAAGCAATCTACAAATGGCTTATCCAGGACAGCGTCCGCGTTGGAAACACATCCTCCAACCCGACGTCGCAGCCAGTCTACACAGAAGCAGACCATCTAAACACCTTCCCCCAGATCGAGGCCATCGACTATCACACAACACACACCATCTCCTCCATCCGCATCACCCCCTACCCGGCCGGCCACGTCCTGGGTGCGGCCATGTTCCTCATCGAAATCGCCGGCCTGAAGATCTTCTTCACGGGAGACTACTCCCGTGAGCAGGACAGACATCTGGTCTCCGCCGAGGTCCCCAAGGGCGTCAAAATCGACGTCCTCATCACCGAATCGACCTACGGCATCGCCTCCCACGTGCCCCGTCTGGAACGCGAACAGGCGCTCATGAAATCAATCACTGGCATCCTCAACAGAGGCGGCCGCGTCCTGATGCCCGTCTTCGCCCTCGGCCGCGCCCAAGAGCTCCTCCTCATCCTCGACGAGTACTGGGGCAAACATGCTGAGTTCCAAAAGTTCCCCATCTACTACGCCTCCAACCTCGCCCGCAAGTGTATGGTCGTCTACCAGACATACGTCGGCGCCATGAACGACAACATCAAGCGCCTCTTCCGCGAGCGCATGGCCGAGGCCGAGGCTTCGGGCGACGGCTCCGGCAAGGGCGGACCGTGGGATTTTAAGTACATCCGTTCCCTCAAGAACCTCGACCGCTTCGACGACGTCGGCGGCTGCGTCATGCTCGCGTCCCCCGGTATGCTGCAGAACGGCGTTAGTCGCGAGCTGCTGGAGCGGTGGGCGCCCAACGATAAGAACGGCGTCATCATCACGGGTTACAGCGTTGAGGGCACCATGGCGAAGCAGATCATGCAAGAGCCTGACCAGATCCAGGCAGTCATGTCACGGACGACCGCCGGAGCGCGTCGTGGACCCGGAGGGGAAAGCGAAAAGGTGTTCCTGCCGCGCCGGTGCAGCGTCGCTGAGTACTCCTTCGCCGCGCACGTCGACGGCACCGAGAACCGTGAATTCATTGAGGAGGTCGCCGCACCGGTCGTCATCCTCGTCCATGGTGAACAGCACAACATGATGCGTCTGAAGTCCAAGCTTCTTTCCCTAAACGCGGGTAAAACCACAAAAGTCAAAGTATTCAGCCCCAAGAACTGCGAGGAGCTCCGCATCCCCTTCAAGCAGGACAAGACGGCCAAGGTTGTCGGCAAGCTCGCCACAATCCCGCCCCCAACCTCTCTCACCCCTTCGCCAGACCAGCAGCAGCTCGTAACAGGCGTGCTCGTCCAAAACGATTTCAAGCTTTCTCTCATGGCACCCGAGGATCTGCGCGAGTACGCTGGTCTGAACACCACGACCATCACCTGCAAGCAACGCCTGCGCCTCACGGCCGCCGGTATAGACCTGGTCCGCTGGGGTTTAGAGGGTGTCTTTGGCAGCATAGAGGAGCTGCCCGAAATGCATAAAGGACATCCCGCGCATAAGGACTCCGTCGCAAACGGTAACGGAGATACCAAGATGGACGACGGCGAGCAGCAGGAGGAGGCCGACGAGGAGGTCGCACGGTTGGTAGCGGCGTATCTCGTCATGGGCTGCGTGGCAGTGCGATACCGCAGCGACGGCGAGGTAGAGTTGGAGTGGGAGGGCAACATGCTCAACGACGGGATCGCAGACGCCGTCATGGCCTGCCTCTTCTCCATCGAAAGCAGTCCCGCCGCAGTTAAACGTAAGTTCATCGTCCTCCTTCTCACACTTTTAAAATCCAGCTAACACTCGCACCCCTCTGAAGGCTCATCAAGCTCCCACACCCACGGACACGAAGCAAAACCCCTCCCGCGGAACCCGCACGCCAACACTTCCCCGACAGAACGTCTCGAGCGGTTCCTCATGTTCCTCGAGGCCCAGTTCGGCGCAGACAACGTCAACCCCGTCGCCGAGCCGCGTCTCCCTCCTCTACCCGAAGGCCAGGAGACCAAGACGACAGTCAAGGCAGAAGGCGAGAGCAGCGACGGAGGTTCCATGGACGTGTCCGAGGACGGCGACGCCGAGGCCGAACAGGAGAAGAAGCTCGCGGCGCGGCGCAAGGCCGAGATCGAACGGCTGCACAAGATCGGGATCCCCGTGCCCGGCATCCGGGTCAAGGTGGATAAGATGGAGGCCGTGGTATGGCTCGAGGATTTAGAGGTCGAGTGCAGTCACAAGGCGTTTGCTGACCGCGTGAGGCGGGTTTGTGAGCACGCCGCCGAGGTAACGGCTCCTCTTTGGGGATGAAGGAATGTTGATTTTATCAGGGCTTTCTTATTTCCGTTTGCAATAGGCGTTTCAACCTTGAAGTGTAATATAATTACCGGTTTAGTACGGCTGAGGATTAGAGATGCAAAAAAACTCAAAGCTACTACTAACACCGTTCTTAGGAACTGGCTACTTCCATTTGCACAAAGTCTTATTGCCACACTGCTTCTTGATGTATGGTCCGTGCAAATATACGTTCACCATTTAGTGTTAACACAGATGCAGGCGAAGGTGAAGAAGTACGTATGACGAATGTCTAGTTCATTGAGCTACTTATGATACAGTAGGCTGAGGTTACAATAAAAAACCAAGATGCGATACTACAGACTACAATCAAAAAGCGCCAGAGTATTTAACCCAGGTACTCCTTGAGCTCTTCCGTCTCTTCTAATAAAGTATTGAAGGAAAAGGGCTGGAACGGCCAGCCAGCGAACTCGGCAAACTTGGAGAAGGACTCGACCCAGGCCAATCTGAGAGAGTGCAGCATGGCACTGGTACCTTCCATCAAGACGAGAATAGCAATGGCTTATTTGGTTAGCATGTGAAAGAGGTATTTTTCCGAGCGACTTACTTAGGAAAAACCACAAGGTGAAGCCAATGACGATGGCAATAACACCGATCACACCAGTCAGGGGAAGGACGTTGTCTAGAGTCATGTTCCAGAGCACGACGCTGAGCTGCTGGTGAGCGAGCGAGAGGGCCCAAAGACGGAGGTAGGACGCAGTGTGCGAAACACAGTTCAAACAGAATTCTAATAGAGGTGTTAGCATTTTCACTAGAGCATTGTCTACGAAGCAACATACCAATGGTGTGAATAACTTGGTGGATCATGACTTCACTAAACTCGAACTCTTCGTGCTCGCTGTCGCCATGCAAGTCCTGCGTGATCATAGCAACGCCCTCGCCGTCTGACTCAAAGCTCGGGCGGCCGTTGAGCAGTCGAGCTTCGTCATCGTCATCGCCATCCAAAGCACTGACACGAGAGCTCTCACCAATACCCCTATAGCCCTTGGCGCGAGCGTGGTTGTGCTCCCAGCGAAGCCAGAAGGGCTTCAAGAAAAGAAGAACAGGAACTTGAATGAAGGCAAGGAGCAGGAGAACGACCTGTACGAAGCCTTGTCCGTTGTACAGCTTCTCGGGAGTAGAGCCGGGAGACAAGAACATGTAGATCAACATGTTGAGCAATCCCGGAGGACCCTCCTTGACCGAGGGATCGTACCAGTTGACGGTCCACTTATAGATGATGCAAAGCACGAGGTACCCGAAGATGGACTGGAAGAAGATCATGCCGGGAATGAAGTTGCCCCAGATGTCGACCTTCTTGTTGAAGTGCTTGGCATTGACGTAGGAGAAGATGAGAGAGTAAGTCATGTGGGCCCAACCCAGAACGATACTCATCTTCATCTTGTAACTGTTGCTGAAGAGAAGGTCGTTGTCGGTGCCATGCCATCTCCAGTCAAGACCGAAGGGGTAGCGGTAGCCCTTGTCATTGAGTTTGCCGACGAGAGTTCTAGTCTCCGTGTAGTTGTCGCCAACATCCCACTCCCAAGCGCTGTCAAACAGGGTCATAGACTTCGAGAAGACGTCGTTGTAAATGAGACCGGTGAAGAGCGAGAAGAGACCCATGACCAGGGCGATGTATCTGCCGTAATACATCATGGCGAACAGCTCGAAGGTAACCTTCTTTAGGGGCTTCTCCCAGTAAATCATAGCGAGCGCAGAGAGCGTCATGATGACGGCATGTCCAAAATCACCGAACATGACGGCAAAAAGGAAGGGGAAGGTAACAATGACTGGGAGTGCCGGGTTAACCTCCTGGTACGTGGGAGTACCGTAAGCGTTCACGATGGTCTGGAAGGCTTCAGTGAACTTATTGGTCTTGATGTAAGTCGGCGGGGTCTTGTTGGTACGGATCTCGTTTATAATGGAAGGCACCGACAAACCAGCGCGGTTGGTGACGTCTTGCAGAGTCGACCTAATCAACGGCAAATCGTTGGTTGGGCACCAGCCCTCAGCGATGAGCGTGCGACGAGCGCGGTCGTACGAAAAGAGATTGAGCGTGTTATAGACGGCCTTCTCCTTTGTGACCAAAACCATCCACGCAGATAGCGCTTGACTAATCTGCGTCAGCTCCGCGTTAAGGGTCTGCTGGGTGTTGCGAAGGACGTTCTGAACGTCGTTGAGGCGGGCGTTGACCTCATGGATCTGATCGCGTCGAAGATCGCTGTTCTCGTCGACATTGTAGACCTCGGCTCCCATGGACTCGGAAATCTTGCGAATCTTGGCCAAAATTTCCTTGCCGTGGGCAAAGATTACAAAGACGTTCTTGTTGATCTCTTCGTTGTTGGTGGGATCGACGAGCGGCTCGGGGATCTCGGACTGGTTCATGTACAAGTTTCCGCGCAGAGTTCTCCAGAGGATGCGCTCGAAGGAGGCGACGCGGTCGCGGTTAATGACACCGGCAACGAAGCCAATGTTCATTCCGGAGAAGGAGCGCTCGACCTCGGGGGCCGAGGGGTGCTGCTCGACGTCCTGCAGAAGAGGGGCGTCGTCGTTGTCGGTAGACGCGCGAATCTCCTCGACATTGCCATGGGCTCTGTCGAAGAAGCCGCCAGCCTCGCGAAGGACCCAGCGCCACTCGGTGAGCTCGACCTCGCGCTTCTTCAGAGTCTCGTAGCTGTCGTTGAGCTGATAGACACGTTGCTCCAAGCTCTGGCTTCGCTCGGCAAGCTCGTCGATCTCCGAAGTAGAGGGATTAGCGAGTCTCTCCGCGTCGACATCGAACTTTCTAAGAGAAATTCCAGCCTTCTCCATCTGAGCGTAGAAGTATCCTGATGACACATTGTTAGCTCGATCTCGTTCGTGTTCGGTGCGAGCCGAGGGCGGCCGGTGTTGATGACGTACGTAGCTGACGCTCGACGTTGTCGAGCCTTCGGATCTCTTGAGTAAAGGTACGCTGGAAAGCGCTGACTTCACCATTGAGCTGCGGAATAGAATGACGATTAGCTTCGATGACCTAGATGGAGTTGGGTGCATGAGGATTGGTTTCGCAACGTACATCGCGAAACTGGAGCAAACCAAGCTCTCCGAGCGCAGTAACAACCTCGCGTCCTATTTCGTTGGAAATGTACAGCTGCACCATACTCATGTTCGCAGAGCGAAACATGGTATCCTGTGCCGGAGCCATCTTGATATGTGGCGGAGCTCCGAGTCCGTATGTGGGTGGTTGAGTTCAAGCTTGACGATGACAATGACCAAATGCCGGGAGGTGCCAGGTTGATGTCGTCGCCCCCTTGGAGCACGGGGCTGAGTCGGAAATTTGGAAGATATGTTATTCCGTGACTTATGTGAATGAGCTGTGGCGCGAGCTGAAAGTGGGCCGTGGCGGTGCTCTTTCCCAGTGAATATTTTTTCTGGCGGAATATCCACCATAGGTTGTTCATTATGCCTCCTTCAACAACAACCCAAAATTCAAGCACGAGGCTTCCGCTTCTGGCTTCTACCTTTCCGCGCGTGCGCTTCTTATTTCAGAACTCAATCGTCGTGCGGAGTTAGGCCAGCCGCTGGCGCAGCGAAAATGCTTCCGCGAGTTTCTAGAGCGTCGTCTATACACATGTAATAGCGGCGACAGATCTACGATCTTGGGCTTCGGCGCTCGCTATCCATGACTTAATAACTGATTCTACTGCAGCGATGGCGCTTTCGAAGCTTTGTTGGCGGTCCGCAAGGGCATCAATGGTCAAATAAAGTCAATATGACGCCTAGAGCAAACCCCAAATACCCTGCCAAGGGTTATTCTCCGTCGTGTTACAAAGTCTTAGCCTTGCGATTAAGACTTTTGCGTCAAATTAAAGAGATACATATTGCCACTATAGAAACGGTTTCTTGAAGAGCCGTGTGTGATTTTCATTTTACTTCTATTCACTTTGCTACGGCGCGGTAATGCCAGCAAGAATCAGAGCTCCTTCTTTTCCGCCGAGGCTGGAGCCTCGGGCTTTGTCTTTTCAGCTCCCGCAGAAATTTTGATCTTCGCCTTGCCCTGCTGGCCTTGTTTGGCCTTCAAAACCAGTCCCAGAATCGAAGTAATCAACTCGGTGACGAGGGTGATCATGCCGTTGCATGCCAGCTGCCATGACACGATGCTCACGCTACCCATCGGAGCCTTGGGGAAGGACATGAGCCACTCGGCATAGTATGGGAACCATCCGTAGGGCAGCCAGAACATGGGCTCTTTGGAGTACCAGAATGGCAGACCGTATTGAGGGACCTTGGTGACGAGGAGACGGAAGCCGGTCAGATAGGTGTCGAACTTGGATCGTGCTGAATCTTGGGATTGCTCTGTGGAAGGGTGTAAGCGTCAGTATGAGTCAAAGTCGGAAACTTGCAATCCGGCATCCACGTACTGCTTTTTTCCAGCTGGTCCAGCAACTTGTCATGACTCCGTCGTAGCTTCGCCCATCTTGCGAACTCGTCCTGGCTGCTAGTTGCGTTCAGCTCCTTGCGCGTTTTCAGGAACTCGGCCTGCAGCTGTCGGTGCTGCTTCGCTGCCTTGGAGGTCGAGACGGGGAGGTAGTTAAGAAGCGTCCAGAGCTAGAACAGCGGTTTAGTGAATGATGTCTTCTCACGACCAGATCCTCCCAATAGACCATAAGAGGGGAGAACTGACCAGACTGTTGATGGTGGCAGCTCCGACGGTGTTGACTAGATGGGAGACCACCTCCAACACGAAGATGATGACAAGCAGAGAGGGCATATTATCGAATAGGCGGCGCGCTTGAAGATGAGGAGGCACTTGCAAGCGGTCGGTATCAGCGGTGCATGCTGCGCTGTGGGATGTTGCGTGGGCGAGTAAGCTGGTGGTCTGGTCGTGCAAACGGTGCCTGTTCTCCTCTAGCGGAAAACTTGGTCTTATGTCATTGCCCCGTGAATTGCATCTTTAGCGGGTACCTGAGCTCAAGTGCGCCTCACGCGAAGTAACAGCCAATCATCGCTACTGCCGCATTCACTCACGACACAACGGCGGCCACAACGTCTTGTGTTGGCAGCGGATCATCTCTTCGCGGTTCTTGTGCATTCGTACTGCACTGTTTGTTGCAGACGGGCATATTCTTCTGCTGCGCGGCATCCAGATATGCCTGAATCAGGACAGTCACCACCAACGCTAATGCAATGTCAAGAGCACTAGACAAACATGTCCTTGTCTCATTGAAGCAAGGTGATCATGAAAAGATCTACAACGACATCGCCGGAATCTTCGGAGAACGGCGAGATGCTCGCCTTCTTGAGATCGAGATCCTAGGCGGCAGTCATACTCTCGGCCCGGGTGAGAACTTCCTGCGAGACGACAACGCTGTTGCCGTTCCTAAGCTCCGCCTCGTCCAGGCTTTCGTTGTCGCCAGGAAGATCCTCCAGAAGCACCTGCACGACGGTTCTGTTGAGTTCGGAAAAGTACAGTCAGCTACGAGCGCTATGCTTCTCATGGACCCCGAGCATCTCACTGCTGCCAACACTAGGAAACGTCTCCTTCGGGCTGAGTTATCTGCGACGGACGACGCGGCGTCGGTGTTGGCACGAGAGAAGTGGTTTGTCGACAGCTTGCTCACCAGCAGGCTTCATCGGCACACGAAGTCTCCAACGTTATGGAGCCATCGACGCTGGCTACTAGAACAGTATCGGGGTGTTGATCTACCTCTCGCGTTGCAACAGGATATCGAGACGGTCATTATGGTAGCGGGAGAACGACATCCACGCAATTACTACGCCTGGTGTCATGCGCGCTGGATGACGAAGACGTTTCAAAGTCCCTCCGAAGAAGAAGAATTACGGTCTCTCATTCAAAGCGTCAAGAAGTGGTCTTTCAGACATCATACTGACGTGTCGGGGTGGTCCTTTTTGTGCCATCTACTGGAAAAAAGTCAGGATGACGGCAACACACCAGTCGTTATGTCAGTATTCAAGGAAACAATCGACTTGACCACCTCTTTGCGCTGGGAGAACGAGTCAGTATGGTGGTTTCTCCGCACAATAGCCTCCAGCGCATTACTGGGCCAACCAGGGCGAGAGCCGTTCATGAGAGTCCAAGAAAAACTCGCTGCCACGGCAGTTGAAGGCTCTATGGAGCTCCGAGTATTACGAGCAGCACGGAAGTGGTGTGATGTGTATGGTACACCCAGAGACGGAATTATTCCAGGCGCATCGGAGCAGAAATGTGGATAAGATAGAAGCTTAGAAAATCCTCGAGGTCTCGTGGTGGCGCTTGCGGCGTTGTCGTTCAAATTAGGAGGCTATTTCGAGGAACCTTGAACCTGTTCGGGCTTCATTTGATTGATGTTTCCCCCCGGGTTAGGCCCTGGGCTGAGTCCCATCCACTGCGGGATACGAGCGTCTTGTAATGCTTCTGTGCGAAAACACAAGAAATGAGACTTTGCCGAGTGTCGTGCATAGGAAAGTTGTCACATATTTACACTCTTGATCACAGAATCTTAACTCTGCTTAATATGTTGATACACCAGCCTCTGGGATGGCATTCCAATCTCGCCCTAATCTGTATATCTTCGGGGTCCATTTCTGGGCGACAGACACCTTCAGGTAGGAATCTTAGCACTCGGTGGACAACAGAAATAGCCGCTGTTTTGAGCACATACCACCAAAAGGCGGCCCTTCATGTTGTCCACCCACGTGCCACCCAGTGCTTAGCTGACGGAATATTGGCGATAAGAGGCTGAAACTTCTGACGCCCTCGGCCCCAAGCCCTCTGTCCATCACATCAGGGTTCCGAGTTTTTCTGCTTTGGCCTAAAAAAGCAGTGCTTTTGCATCAGCCCAAAAAAGCGATAAAAGCGTGACATTACACTAAACTAAGCCTAATTAGGCTAGCGTAAGGCTAACCTAACCTAATAATCGCAGTTAGGCTAACTTTTAAGCTCTTTTTTCCCTCCTATAATACTACCTCTGCTACTATTATTATTATTGCTAATAACGCTCTACTATTATTATTATTATTACTAATAATATTACGATAGCTTTAAGAGGCCTTAAAACTACTATTATTAAGTAGTCATTTCGCCTATACTATAATTATAATAATAAGGACTAAAAAGAGTAGTATAAATACTACGGCTAGGTTACTATAGTTAGTATCTCTTAGCAGAGGAAGTATCTTAATCGCTACCTATAATACCTCAAATACTAAACCCGCACCTAACTACTAATTATAGCTACCCTTATTACTATAGTTATAGTTAATAATACCTTTAGAGACCTAATAGACCGGCTAAACTATCACGCTACTCTTTCTATTTTTACTAATAATCGCCCTTTTACCTTCTATAAAAATAACTAGACCTGCGACTTAATTATACTACTTCGACCTAGCTAGAAGCCGCTATTATTATATAGCCTCCGCGAGGTATATTTACCTTATATTTATAATAACTACTACTATAAAGTTAAGGCTATTATTAAAGCTTCGCCCTATATTAATATAACTTTTAATAGCTCTAAAGATAACGCTAATAATTATATTATTAATATCTCTATTATAATACCTAGTAGTACTACCTTTTTCTAGTATATATAGGTAACTACTAACTACTCCTATAGTATAACGTAGAGCACTTAAGAGCTCCTTCCTATCCTTAAAGAGATCTCTATAGTTAAGGGTATTCCTAACCTTAAGCGGATTAATAGCTTTATAACTAATATAAATAGTATTATAAGGGCTTTATACTAAGAGATTACTTATTAACTAGGCCTTAAGTATATTATTCCTATTCTCTATAACTCCTATAGGCTAAACCTTCTTATTAGTAATATTATAAAGCTATCTCTATAGCAACTAATTATTAAGAAAGCCTTAAGTATTATTAGTTACTTCTATACCTTATAGTTATAATTAGCCCGACTTTAGTAACTCTAAGTTACTATTTATAGTAAGCCTAAAGCCCTACTTACTTCCTCTTTTACCTAATAGGGAAATATAGAGCATTACCTATTATTAGTATTCTATTTAAAGGGTGCCCTCCTTAACTATATCTACCTTAATAATATTGCTAGCTAGCGAGGCTCTATTATAAGGGATAGTAATACTAGTAGTATTACTATATTAATTAGTATTATTAGTAATAAATTTTTCTAGCTCTATATAGAGACTCTTATTAACCTACTTAGACCTATTAATAAGGCTATTAAGACGTTAGAAACTAATTAATCCTACGCTAGTTATATACTTACCCGTTAGGAGGGTATTTAATACTACTACGAGGCGCGCTACGCTACTAATATATACTAAGTTAACTAGGTAGAGATATTTAGAGTATTTAACGCCTACTAGGTAAAATAAATTACTAATATTAATATTATTATATCTACCCTCCTACCTTCTAATACGTAGCATATATATAGCGATAATAAGTAGGTAGTTATATTTAATTAGCTAGAGAGATTTACCCTAACTACTACTTACTATAATACCTATTATATTAAGATCCTCGACCTTTATATAGTTATAGGCCTATTATTTAACCTAATAACCCCCTTTTAAGCGCCCGCGTAGAGCCTACTTATAGTATAGAAATACGTATAAGTCTAGAACTTAAAACTAGCCCTATTAGCGCTATAAATACTAGGCTATATTATAACTTTAGTCCTATTAGAGAGAAGCTTTTTAGCACTTAATTTTATATATAATTTAGCTTATAATTAATTAGCTCCTGAGATTACTAATAGGCTTATATTTATATATATAAATAGTTAAGTACTTAAATAGCTACGCACCTAGGAGGGAGGGTATTTATAGCTATTACTATAAGTAATATAGGAGTCTCTTATAGAGGAGGAGTTAGTATAATTAGAGAGGGATATTCTTAACTTATATATAGGAGAAGCCCTAGCCCTTAACTTAGAGTTTATCTAGAGCTAATTAATTTTAGTTTATATAGAGATTACTATAGTAAGCGAAATTTGCTTACTCTAGCCTAAAAAAGCAGTACTTTGCTTTATATAAGCCGAGAAAAGCGCAGCGAGCATTTGCACCTTCGGAACCCTGCATCACATCCACATTGATACGCCCCTGTTAGCCTCCCTGTTATCCATGAAGCTCGCTAACAGACGAAAAGATTTGCGCATGCCTTAGGTTGGTAGAATTGGCCGTGCTGGTCGCCTCGCAAACCCGTCGGTCGGAGAGCAAGGGCTCCGAGACCACGGCATTCAATGTTGACGCCGTGATGATCTATCAGAAAACAATCATGCACCTGAGCCAACTCGCTGCAGAGAGCCAGGAACGCTACATCAAGAGATTCAGGACAGCGGCACGGCTAGTGCCTTGCCAGCCTTGAGATGTTGAACCGCTCGTGGTGGATGGAATTCTGGAATAGCGGGGGGACTGTCAGTTGTAAGATTGGCAACAGAGAATCTTTGGCGCAAGAGGAAAAGGCTGGTAGCTGGGTAATTAGCAGTAGGGCTTCGGTGGCTCGGGGCAAATTGGACCCTGGGGTAGGCGGCGCAGGGCCAACGAGTCTGACGAATTTCACAGCAAATCGAGCATCCGCGGCCTCTGGTCCCCTCTTTTGCGTGTGATTAACTTGGGCGATCTCCTGTCAAACCCCGGATAGGAATTCTTCAAAGTCGGGCCTATGCATGCTGAAAAAGTCGGGGGAAACCTGGTAGCGAGCGAGCCAAAACGGAAGTTGACGGACGGGAGAAAGGCCGAAGCGAGGTCGATTCGAAATCATGGAGACGAAGAGCGACAGACTTGATGCGCTTGCAGCAGGAGGCGACAGGATGCAAGTTGGCTTCAGCCCTGGACCCCAGATCATAGAGCGGTCGGCGACTCGAGGTCGAGTAGAGAATTTCCCGATTGACCCCATTTGGGTGCAAGGGACTGCAGGGAAATCCAATTGACGAAAGCACGAGCCAAGCCCGTCGCCCGTTGTGTCGGCTCGATGATTTGATTGATGAGGGTCTGATCGAATTGGCGCGGTCGAGTCCGCCAAGGGATATGCACGTTCCCGGACGAGATGTCAGCCGACAAAGTGGACGATGTCGCTTGCAGTCGTCATGGATCTTCGTTGCGAAGGGCGCGGCCGGCTGCTCAGTGTCCGGCGACCATGAATTCGGCTTTGGAGGCTGCGAGAGTGAGACAAAGATAAAGACGCCGGGTCTAAGGTTGCGCAATGCGAACCCAATTGCAGAGGGCCGAAGAAGCAATGGTCCGTTCTGGCTCCATGGAATGGCCTGGAGACGATGGCCCGAAGCAGCATCGAGGAGATATTCAAAGTGGAGATGGTCTTCAATCTCAAGAGGCGCCCCCTTGTTTTCCTAGCGCAAAAGCAGGCAAGGCGGCTTCTTCGGTGGCTGCGGTTAGCGATGCATGGCGCTCTCTTTTCGTAACTCGCCCACGGTAACGGTAACGGTTGAGAAGGCTCAAGATGAGTGGACACGGAACATATTCAACCACGAGGCTGTGGCTTGCTGAGAGGACGTAAACGGCAGCGTGGAAAAGACGATCAGTGATCGTCTACTACTGTCAGAGCCCAAGGGATAGAGACACAGATGCCGGGCTCGAATGTTCAAAGAAGACGTAACATAGCCGCATGCGAGTGGACGTCGCAAGTGGGCGGGAAGTTGTACAGGTTAGCGGGAGCAACAAAATGAATGATGATTGATGAGCGTGGGTGCCCCTGAAGTTGACGTCCTAAAAGAGAAGGGAGTTGACAGCCGAAAAAAGACGACGCGTGAACAGCGGGCCAATCAGCAGGGAGAAAGCATTGGCCGGGGCGGGCTGACTTGACTGTTCATCCCATCAGTACGGGGAAACGCACTGAAGACCGCCTGTCCTGTTTGAATGTAACTGACAACCGCCGACTGTAAACGCTGTCGGGTCCTCTGTCTCTACCACAGTAGCCGTGTAAGTATGTACAAGGCACCTTGCCCAGGTAGGCACCTCTCCGGGCCCTCCTGATCTGAAAAAGTACGTGCATGGCGACACGGACCAAGTGCTCCACTGCGGAAGTGACACTGGCCAACCCGCTGGCGCCAGCGATGGAAGGGATAGTGTCGCCTCGGCCAAGAAAATCTGGCTTAAATGGCTTTCAAGGTTTTTCCAAGCTGAGACATCATAACAGAAGCAGACGTGCTGCTAGATGGAACAGAAAGAAAAGCAACACAGAGACAGACCCGAATCGAAAACAGTGGAGGGCACAAAGCGAGATGTGGGATAGCCCGGTGGGAGCATCGGCCAAGACCTACCTAGGTACTGTGAAGTACGGATAAGTAATTCTAATTGACTTCCCCTGCGCAATAGCATGCATGTATGCAGATCTGACCTGCTCCAGGGCTCCATTCTATGCAAAAACGGGCAGGACAACCCACTTGCACCGGGCCGCTAACATAGCCAAGTGCCCATTTCGACCAATGGCTGCTGGAGACTTCCAATCTCTTTCAGCACCGAGCTTTCTCTTTCGGATGAGGGAACCAAACGAACCAGACCTCCAGCCATAGCCATGTCTGACCATTAAGCGGCGCCGTCTGCCACCCTAGCTTCTAGCTCGCCTGGTCTTGACAAGCTGCCCACGTCTCACGTCTCCATATTTACTCCCCACGATCCCCTCCCATGTCTCCTCTTACCCTCTTGTCCCTCACCCTCAAACTCCTTCTCGCCAACCTCTCCACCACCCGAGGGGCCTCTCTTCTTTTTCTTCTTGAACCGTCCGCCTGATCTTGATTTATTTCGAGGTTCTGTTTTTGTCATTGCACCGATATAGACCAGGCAAGGAGAGAGACCACCCAAAAGAGAGATTGCCGCCATCTCTGCCCGCTTGTTCATCACTTGATTCCCTTGCAGAACGAGAGCACCGTCCGTGGCCATTTACGCCTGCCTCACTGTGTTGCATCGTCTCTCTGGCAGTCCTCGCTAGTGGCGTTCCCAGTCACCCGTTCATCAATTCCTTTGTCTTGCCCTTGGTTCGACTCGCCGACGTACAGCCTCTTCAAGTCCCGTCGCCAAGATCAACCTCACACATTACGCATTCCTCTTTGTATACCTACCCGCCGAATCCCCTTCGGCTTCGAAACCGTCCTAGCAGCTTTACTTGCGCAACGCCTAATCTTTAATACCATAATCCGTCCTCCATCGCGGGGTCTGGCACCCGCACCAAGCCCGCCGCTATCCGGTCAGCACCAATCGCTTGCCCCAACGCAATTGAATACTCAGCTTCAAATTGTTTGCCAAGCTCCTGTTCTGTTGAAGCAATCTTTGTTCATTCGGTTGTGTTACATCAACTCAGACCTAAAGTACACTTCATCCGACAGCTTCTTCCGACGTCTTGGTACAACGGCAGCTCCCTGTCCTGTTGACCAACCTCTTCCCAGTCTCAAGATGCATTCGACTCAGCTTTTGGCTCACCTATCGCTATTCCTCTCTTCCGCCAACGCCTTTTTTTATTTGGATGTTCCGCAAGACTGCCCATTCGTCGATGGCTGCAAGTCTTCGGGAGAGAAGGAGACAAGGGGCCAAGAGACGCTGTCAGCAGATGTTGTGAACGCTATCAAGGCCGTAAAGAACCCGGCCTTTCATGTCGGTCCTCAGATCATCGACAACTCGGTAAGTGGAGAGAATTTCGGTTTTTGAATTCGACTATTGAATCTCATGGCCACAATCGATTGGTACCAAAACACCCACTAACATCATTTCTTAAAGGCTGAGGAGACTCAGTCTGACCGAGTAGCCCGCGAGGTAGAGCGCCTTAGCCGCAAGTATGCGAGGTTTCCATCAGCCGCAGTAATCCGGGAAAGAGCCCGCAAAACGAAGAGACAAAGTCTTTACCGAATCATTACGGCGGCGGACACCACTCTGAAGAACGCCGCCAGTGTTGCCCAGGATGGCACCGACTTCTCGTACTTCGCCGAGGTTAAGTTCGGTTCCAAGGCCAAGCCTTTGTGGATGCTCATCGACACCGGAGCAGGTACCAGCTGGGTGATGGGCGCTTCTTGCAAGTCGTCCGCTTGCGAGAAGCATAGTTCGTACGGTCCAAGTGACTCCGACACGTACAGGGATCTTGCTCAAGATTTCTCCGTCGCATACGGTTCTGGCTCAGTCAAGGGCCAGAAGATCTCCGACACCATCTCCTTCGCCGGCATGAACTTCGATTTCCAGTTCGGTGTCGCCAACGAGACCTCCGACGACTTCAACCATTTCCCGTTTGATGGCATCCTGGGACTCTCGATGGCTGGTGGAGATACAGGAAACTTTCTTCAGACCGTCCAGAATTCTAAGGAACTCGATGCTACCATCTTCTGTGTCTATTTGAGCCGAGCTGCCGACGGTCCGAACACGAGTGAAATCAGCTTTGGCTCCTGCAACCCCGATAAGTACACCGGCGACTTTACTTATACAGCTGTTGGCTCGGACAATGGCGACTGGGCAATTCCTGTCGATGGAATTGCTTACGACGGGAAAAAGTCGGGAGTGGCTGGCAAGCTGGCCTACATCGACACTGGTACGTCCTATGTCTTCGGCCCGCAGACCGACGTCGCTGCGTTTCACAGCAACATTCCGGGTTCATCTTCGGACGATGGCACGACATTTAAAGTGCCATGCGATAGCAACAAGAACGTGACCTATACGTTCTCCGGTGTCAGCTACGTAATCTCTCCCAAGGATTGGAAAACCCAGAGCTCTGATGGAACCTGCACGAGCAACATCTACGGGCACGAGGTCGTTCAGGGAGCCTGGTTACTAGGAGATGTGTTCTTGAAGAACGTTTACGCGGTCTTTGACAAGGACCAGAAGCGCATTGGTAAGTCAAATCTTGCAGCAGCATTTCGCACTTAGTACTGACTAGTTCGCAGGATTCGCTACCAGGAACGATCCTCCGCCATCCACCACCACCGCTGATGCTACCGCAGCGCCTGATGTGGTCAACCAGCCCGGCATCACCACCATCGCCTCGTCAAGGGCGACTGTTACGCCCTCCATGGGTCTCGGCGGTCACGAGACATACGCCAGCGCAGCGGCAGCCACCACCACGGGCACCCCCCAGTCGGGAGCAAGTTCGTTTACCTCGCTCTCCAACGTCAACGTGGCTGCTGTCGCGTCATTCTGCCTCTTTGCCATGTTCGGATTCTACTAAGGAGTTTTTTCAAAGGGCTGCAATGTTTATGATCGGGATTACGGAAAATTGGATTCTTTATGTGCACATGATACCCCACTGGGACCGACACAGACGGCCCCCTACAGATGGCCATTGTAGATATTACTTGTAATGTAAACAAAAGCGTCTCATTCTTACGGCCATAATCTGACTTTTGATCTTACTTGTAAGCGTGGAATCTCACCATGTAAACTGAAATCAAAAGCCTATTAGTGTTACAGCAACGCTTGCATATATCTGCTTACAATTTTTTCATCAAACATGCCGCCATACATACATTGACAATTTCCTATCCATCCAGGCACCAGCCCTCAGGCACTAGGTTTAAGGGCCAGATTATTCCTACACTTCAACAAGTAGCCGCGATCGCCCAGCGGCGTGAAGCTCAACGAGTAGAAACCTAAGATTTGGGTTCATAGAATCTCTAGAGCCCTCCGGTGTTCGGATCCGAACTTTTGCACTCAATCTTCTCTTTTTTTTTTCCCACTGACGAATCTTTATTTCAGCAATTGATCACCAAGACTGAGTGCAAGCTCCATCGCTGCACTATTGCCCGTTGCCCGATTGCCGCCTTTTGACATCGCCTTTCGACAGGACCTTCCATTTCACGCGACTTTCCTTTCCTGTAGTCAACGGGTATCCTGGGCAAAGTAAGGTACCAAGCCGATCCCCACCCCCATAACGGTCCTTTCCGCTTAATCGCATGTCGTTGCACATCATAATGTCAGTCGTGACCTCCTTCTACCACAGACAACAACGCGCCGACTTGCACCCTTGAACTCCCCTCCTCAAGCGTACAAAGCATGCTGATCAGACATGAGCTTGAGGAGGGGAGTTCAAGGGCACGAATCGGCGCACCTTAAGATGATGATGAGCTCAAGTCACCCCAGATGGGCAGCCTCACGAGAGCCTTGAGATGCGCTCTTAAACTCCCCTCCTCAAGCATCTCCAGGTGATCCGATCTGAGCCTGGGCGGGGGTTTCACCCAAGCCTTTTTCAGATTGATCGATCCTGAGCTTGAGGAGGGGAATTTAAGGTCGCTATCTCTGGTCCATCTCGGGGAAACATCCCGCTAGTCTGCATGAAAGAGTGTCGTGAACACTCTCGTCTGGTGTACCTCGTCGCGTTCATGGAGCTACGCCAGACGAGACTCCTCACCACATTCTCGCATGTGGACGAACGTGACTAGGTTCCCGCCGGTCTCAAGATCATCATCTCTGTCACTCCTATTTTCCTGGGTCATGAATGGAATCTCTCTTCACATCTTCATCTCCCCATGTAACCCCGATGCAGCGGCTCTTACGGCCCCCAAACCACCGATGTCAGCCTCCAACATTCTCAGCGCCTCCCTCGCGAACGGCGCGGCCTGCGCCCTCACCCGCAGGCTCCAAAGGTACTCTTCCACGCGCTCGGCGTAGTACATGGCCTCGGCGTCGTCGTCGGAAGTCGCCCACAGCAGACCCGCGAAGGACCCGATCCCCGCCAGCTGGGCGGATGCCGCAAAGCCCCAGAAGGACTGGATGTGCTCCATCTGCAGGTTCGAGATGACGTTGGAGGCGGCCGCGAGACGGGCACGCGCCCCGGTGCGGATGGCGGCGCGCAGCTCGGGCGGGGCGTTGGAGGATACGTTGCGGACTAGGGACCTGTGCAGAGCGAGGTCTATCGAGATGTAGGCGAGGTGGAGCGACCCTTATTTTCGATTGTGTGTGAGTTGTTTTCTGCGTCCTTCGGAAGAAAGTGTGAGTAGCTTACCGTTGGCAGAGAGCTTTTTGAGGCGTGTTTCTTGGAGTTGAAGGGCTTCGGGAAGCCTGGCGTACCATTCTCTCAGCATCATCACGATGGGCTTGGCCAGCTCTGCGACGCCTACAGTACCGATCTGGTCGAGGGTGCCGCCGCGACGGGTGGCTTTGGCAGTGTAAAATGTGGCTAACACGTCACTCAGGATGAGAGACAGCTCGATCTGTCGGAGGAACAACTCCCTCCCGACGACGACCTCGGCGCTGCCTTCCGGGTCGTGTTCCTCATCCGCGGCGTTCTCAGGGAAGTCCTCCACCCGACATGGGCGTACGTCCCAGTCCTCATCGAGACGGATGTGGGAGGGCCGGCCGTGTACCAGGGCGCCCCATTTGTCCTGCATGAAGAGGGCCCAGGCGAGGCGGCGGCGGAGGCCTTTTTCCCACTCGGGAATGGCCCAGTTGCTGCAGTCGACGTGGAGGCCGAGGCCCTGGGCGAGGGCGATGAGCTGAGCGGTAAAGGTCCAGGTGTTGTTGCGGAAACGCTGCTGAATGAGGAGGCCGGCCTGGAGGGTCGAGATTTTGGGGCGCTTCATGTCGTCGGACATGGTGCGGAGGGCGAGGGCCTCGAGGGCGGCCTGGTCGGGCTGCCATGACGAGGTGGCGAGGGTGCGGTCGTAGAGGGACCAGTCGAGGGCGATGAGGTACACGGCGGCGAGCAGGGGCGGGGAGAACTCGTGGTAGGAGCGGGCGTACTTTTCGAGGAAGACCTTTTTGTGCAGGATTGGAAAGTTGGGGTGGACGATGCGGAAGTAGAGGTTCACGAGGGTGGAGCCGAGGGGGTGGACGAGCTTTTCGATGGCGTCGAGGTCGGCTATTCGTTGGGGCTCCGAGGAGGTCTCGCGGTCGCGGTGGATCAGGAAGACGGTCGAGTCATCGAGCCGGCGGACGGAGCGGGCCGAGGGGTCGGAGGGCCGGTGGAGGTCCAGGAGGGCGGGCTCGCGGTAGGAGGTGTTGCCGACGTGCTCGGAATGGGTTTTGAGATGGAGGCCGAGGGTGCCGTCAAGCAGGGAGGGTTGCGGGTTGAACTGGGCTATGTTTTCGGAGCCGGCGAGGGATGGAGAGAGGGCTTCAAGGAGCTCTGGAGAGGGGTGGCTGTACGAGGTGACACGGTCAGAGAGGCGAAATGGACGAATGAGAGGGGTGGTGATGGTCTAAAGGGGAAGAACGTGACACGATACAGCATAAAAACCACACCACAGCAACACACATAGCGACAACAGAAGATGGACGGAAAAGATCTCGCACAAGAATCGAGTCATGGTAAGAAGATTAAAGATGAGATGCTGAAAAAGAAAAGTGAATTAGGCTTACGTGATCTCCTCCTGAGGATCCAGCGGCGCTGGAGCGGGCGTGGCGCCGGCAGACGCAGGGACGGACCCGTTCGTCTGGGGCCTCACCTCCGGGGGGTCTGTAGCCTTCCGGCGCTTGCGCGGGAGCGGGCCGCGCAGATATGTGCATGGCTGGCCGTGGAAAGAGCACATGACACATTTGTCGCGGCCCTCCTCGCGGACGCAGCGTGTCTTGCGTTGACGACATATATCGCATGGGCGGCTCTGGGCAGCCCCTGTCGCTGACGAGGCTGCTGCGGCCGCTGCAGCCGCCGGCGACGCGGCTGCTGAAGGGTGGGATGTGTCTGAAGAAGAAAGTTGAGATTGCGGCGCCAGCGCGACCGCGGGGCCGGCGGAGGCGGAGGGGGGTTTGGTGGTGCCGGAGGGCGCTGGTACTGCGTCCATGTTTCGGCGGGCGGAACCGGGCGACGGGCCGGCGCCGGGACGTGAGCGTGCGCGCGTGAGTGTGGGTGGGCTCGAGATAAGGTACGCTGGTACAGTAAGATCAGGTAGGCCTGGTGAGTGATGAAGTCCAGATAATGATTGTGCCAGGTGAGATAAGGTGAGTAAGTGAGTGCGGCTATGTGGTCACGTAAACCCAGTGACACACATGAAGAGGATCTTGAGTGAGAATTGGATAAAACGGTTCGCTCCCCCTCCCCTACGGCGATGCCGGTTTTTTTCTCTCTTGCAGAACTCCGGTTCGGATGTGTGTGAGGCTCCCAACGCTACGATACGCCGGGGATGGAGGGTGGACAGGCCTGCCTATGGCGGCATTTGAGCTTTGGTCATTCGTATTCAGGTGATTAACGATCCAACTGGGACTGCAAGCGATCAACAGGCCTAGCTCTTTGGCGTGGGAGCCCGACCGAACTGTTCTTCTTAACCAAGGCTGAGCTCTCCGATGAGTCGAACGACGGGAGGCGGAACAGGCTTTTTTTTTCCCTTTCTTCGGAGCGCGAGTCTCCAAGTTTTTGACGTTATGCCTACGATATCTTTCAAGATGCGATCTCTTAGACGTCCCAATGCGTTAATGCCGGGGCTCTTTCGGCGATTGAGGTATTGCTGCTCGTCGGCGGAGAGGCATGCGTCGTCTGATTTGGCGTGGGCTGGGTGCTGTTATCGCAACGCTGCTTGCTTGGGTGGGATGTTTTTTCCTTGTCTGATGAGTTGCTCACCGTCATTACGCTGAGCATTGTGTGAAAAAGGTCAGGGGAACTGACTGAAATTGGGAAGGTCTAGTAATGTAGCCTTTCTGCAAGAAATAGCACGGATGGTACATTAGGATACTCTCTCTCCATCCCATCTTCAGGCTGCAGCGCGGTCGTGCCCCTTCCCCCCGAACTCGGACCCACATTGAACGAATGCCCCTGTCGCCGGGACGCGGACTGCTTTCGGTCCCCTAAAAGTAGGTAAAAGGGGATACGTACCTCCACTTATGGTCAGCTTGCAACGTCGACCGAAAGAGGCCGATAGTAATCGTCTACGTAGCTACCTCACCTTTTCCCTCGATCACTGTCTTGAAGGAACACATCCCATTCAGCAACAAGCTCCCAAAGACAAGACGATACGACACGGCGCATAATCTCCCCCAAACCTGCCACGGAAGTCGCCTTCGAGTCCTTCCCTCTGCTGCTCCTTTTCTTCCTTGTTGTTCCCCGGAGGAAAATGACATCGCAATAACTTACAATGGCCAAGGCCCGTAACCATGGAGCCCACCGAGACGACTCCCATCCGGGCGCTGCTCCGGGCCCAAGCGAGGAGGGCAGAAGCCTCCTCGCCGACGACCCTCTCACCCAGAACGATCGCAACTCCGGCGGCGCTGGCGGCGCGGACGACTACTTCGTGACGAAACAAATCCGCACGGCAGCGCCACCACTCCGTCAAGCCCTCCGATCCCCCGGCACGCCACGGACCCCGAACCGCGTCCGCTTCGACCCCATCCCCTCCATCGTCCAGCCCTCGCCGCCGCGGCCCTCGATGACGGCGAGCAACGCCTCTGGCAGCGCCCGCGCCAGCCGCGACAGCTTCGACGTCGACGACGAGCTCTTCCAGCATGCCCCTGGCTACGACGACCACGACGACCACCACCGTCGCCCGCTGCTGACGGACATTGAGGCGCCCTCGGTCACGCTGGCCAACAGTTCGTGGGGCGACGCTGGGGACGTACACGAGTGGGCAGAGGCCGAGCGCAACCGGCCCAAGTCCGGCTTGAAGATGGCCTTCATGAACATGGCCAACTCCATCATCGGCGCTGGCATCATCGGGCAACCGTATGCGTTCAAGCAGGCGGGCATGCTGGGCGGAACGATACTGCTCCTGGGCCTGACGGTGGTCGTGGACTGGACCATTTGTCTGATTGTTATTAACAGCAAGCTGTCCGGAAGCAACAGCTTTCAGGGGACGGTGGAGCACTGCTTCGGAAGGTCCGGGTTGATTGCGGTCGCGGTTGCGCAGTGGGCTTTTGCTTTTGGCGGGATGGTTGCCTTTGGAGTCATTGTGGGCGACTCAATACCGCACGTTCTGACGGCCATCTGGCCGGACCTGAGGGAGATGCCTGTCTTTGGGCTGCTGGCGAATAGACAGGTGGTGATTTGTGTTTTTATCCTTGGCGTCAGCTATCCGCTGACGTTGTATCGGGACATTGCGAAGGTAAGGGTCGTTGAGAACGCTGGTAGACGGGTTTTGCTGACTGCGTCTATAGTTGGCCAAAGCAAGTACGCTGGCTCTCATCAGCATGGGCGTCATTGTCGCGACGGTCGTGATTCAGGGGGCTCTCACGCCCAAGGCTGACCGGGGATCCTTCACAACCGCCCTCCTGACCATCAACTCTGGCATCTTCGAAGCTATCGGTGTCATCTCGTTCGGTGGGTGTTACTCGGTTATGAAATGAGCAATCGTGCTAATGTCTCCAGCCTTCGTCTGCCACCACAACTCTCTGCTAATCTATGGATCTCTCAAAACACCTACGATAGACCGCTTCTCCCGCGTAACGCATTACTCCGTCGGCATTTCCTCTGTCGCCTGCCTCATCGTCGCCCTCGCCGGCTTCCTCACCTTCGGCGATAAGACTCTCGGCAACGTGTTGAACAACTTCCCCGCCGACAACGTCATGGTCACCATCGCTCGCCTGTGTTTCGGCCTCAACATGCTGACCACGCTACCGCTGGAAGCGTTCGTATGCAGGGAGGTCATGCTCGAGTACTTTTTTCCCGGGGAGCCCTTCAACATGAACCTGCACCTCATCTTCAGCTCGGCCCTGGTCGTCGCGGCGATGGTGATTAGTCTGTGGACGTGCGACGTCGGCGCCGTGTTCGAGCTCGTAGGGGCCACGTCGGCGTGCGCGATCGCATACATCCTACCACCGTTGTGTTACATCAAGCTCACCACGCGCTCGTGGAAGACGTACGTCGCCTGGGCTGTTATTGTTTTCGGATCCGTGGTCATGGCCATTACCCTTTTGACGGCGGTCGCCAAGATGATCAGCAGTGAGTTCCTCCCCTCCTCTCCTCCAGCGCGTCTCTGAGCCTATCTGGTGCTAACACGCGTGACAGATGACAGTGGGCCGGTTAAGTGCATGTAAGATATGTGTCTTGATTAGAAGTACAAGGTGGATACGAGTTTGTATAGAATCAGGACTCGCAAGTTCTCGGGGCCCCCGTTTGGCGCATTTAAAAATAGAGCCCTCGCGATTTGTATAGCATGGATACTGACGAGAGGGATTGGTTCGTCATACACGTTGTTGGGTAGGGCTCCGCGGAGCTTCTCTCACAAACCCAAAAAGGCGTTTCAAATGATTTTGCTTTTTTTTTCCCCCCTTCCGCGACGTGGTGATCAAAATAGTGAGTGATGATCAAAATGTTGAGACGATATGACGGTGTGCGGCGTGGTCATATTCACAAATACTGCAATAGGCAGAACAGTTTCCTGTGGACTCTTCTTACCCGCCTGTTCATTTCTCAAAGACAATTATTCAGATGGAAACTATATGGCATGTCTCAAACGTGTGATGTCTTTTGTACGGTTGATGGCTCTGTTTCCGAAGTTCGGAAGCTCCATTATTGTGAAAGGTCTACGCCATCCTCGCGGCAATGCGACATACGTCTAGGAGACTCGATAGATTTTCCTTGCTAGCGGAATTCTAGTTGAATTGAACAAAAGATGGTCAGTAGTTGTAAAAATCCATCAAAACCCAAAGGAGATGAAGCTTTCGGAGAAGGGTGAGGCAACCCAACACTCCGAAGCCGATACCCAGGATATTCAACCGCTATATTGAATTTCAAAGACGTAGATTCTTGCTGATTGGAGAAAGTATGCATGCCCAGTCGATGAACGTACCTTTGGAGTGCTTTCTTTGAAAGAAGGCTTGAAAAATTACATTTACCTGAGATGAAGCGCTCATCTAGTGAAGATCTGAAAATGCGGTGGCTGTCTTTCAGAGAAAGAAACCAAAATTTCAGTTTCGTATTACGGAAACGTATTAAGGATACCAGTGTTGACATCGACACCAAAGTCGGCCATGACATTTTGCAGTTCCGTAAGCGTAGCCTGACACTGTTGCAAAACGAGCGGTTAAGCCCCATCCTGCCACTTCAGCCGTCCATTGCCGTTCCTGTAACATGACATGGTCCCGGATTGGCTTCTTCCACTTATCCACGAGGTCTTGGGCATCCAGGATCGTCCCGAAAGCGCGTAATTTCGCATCGTTCACCATGGTTGTTGACAAGATTGGCTCTAGTTGTGGGCCCCGTCGCCTTTCCCCTGTCCGTCTGTTTGCTCAACCTGGAGCTTAGTCGGCCTGTATGCGAGATGCTGGCCGGGGGCGATGGTCAGATGGAGGTTGCGAAAGGTGTAAGCCTGCCCGACGAATTGCGACGTCAGGTGGCAGTAGTCCAGTCGTTGGTGCCAGAGGAAGTTCAGCTGCTCTCCATGCGCTCAGGGCTGCTCGACGTATGGTGCGGCTCGAGGGGGAACGATGTAAACGTACGAGTATTGCTGGTGATGGTTGTATTGGTACAACCAGACTAAGTTAATTGAAGAAAGCCTGGCGCACGTCATGTGCAGGGACGGGCCCCAATGCCACACGCCCAAAGAAAAAAAGGGTAAAACCCAAGCTGCACACGGAATGGTGCTCCCAGGTTTTTGGTCCAAGAATAAACGCCGTCCAACTTACGATACCCACGACCTCAGCTATTGTCTCTGGCTATGTCGTACCTTGCCCGAGTAGCATTGAATGGAGGCGCACGTTGCGGTTGTGCCATGGTGTCGAGTCCTGGGTGTTTTGCCTAGCCTTTCCCGTTGCCCTAAATGTGACGCTTCGTCTTCAATGTCGGTCTGTCTAGCAAGATAATTTGTGGCTTGTATCTCTTCAAAACAATCAGAGGCTATCGAATATTACTAGTGCGTGAGAAGTGCGGTCAATCGACGTGTTAAACTCACCTGGACCCCATGTCCAGGAACGGTCAATCTATGACCAGTCGAGTCGCTGCCTTGACTACCTAGCCGCGGCTTCTTACTTGCTCAGAGGTAAAGCGGGTGTGATCGAGTTGTTCCAGGTCAGCTGCAGCACAACAGCCACATCTTTAGAATAGTCAGGTGATTGTTCCGGATCTAGAACCTATCCCGAGAAACACGGGATTGGCGCATACTTCACCCACTACCCGATGAAGTACATAATATACACTCCGGGTCTACCTACGTCCAGGTAGTTTTCCGCTATTGATGATAGCTTCCTACGACCAAGGGTAGAGTGCTTGATTATAGTACTGATTCAAGCCCTAAATAACGAAGCTTGGGCAGTGAATAAGAGTAGTAAGTTTATTTCAACAGCTAAGAATATGCTGTGATCGCCTGCAGTTTAACAAAGAGAGAATTAAGAGGAATCACGACCGTGAAAAAGGCACTTGGCGATTTCAATCCGGGGTGTGCATTACAAAAAGAGGAATGCACGAACTTCTATAACATGTTCAAGGCTTGCTAGACCTACCCAGCGCTACAAGTCTATATCTACATCTAAACAACCAAAAAAGGCCTCTAATTATCAATGATGACATAAGAATACCAGTCGAACACCTAAGAATCTATCCTCTCCGTCGCAACAATGAGCAAATCGTCACATGGCCCAACGATATCCCCCTGCTTGACCAACATCTTGGCCACCCTCCCCTCGACGGGGCTCGCTATCTTGATCTCCATCTTGTTGGACTCGATCCAAACCAGGGCATCCCCGATCTCAACGTCATCGCCGACGTTGACCTCACACTTCCAGCAACGGCCGGGCATCTGGCTCTTCACCCTCTCGCCCGCGATATCCTCTTCTTCGATGAGTTTCCGCTCCGTCTCGGGCGGGTGGTACGGCTGGAGCAGCTCCTTCATAAACGGCACCGTACGGATCGCCTCGGCGCGTACGGCACGGGTGGCCTCGATATCCGCCCTGTTCGCCTCGAGCCAGGCCTCGTATTCTTCGAGGTCGAGACTTCCCTCCTCGATATCGATGAGATCCATCATTTTGCCTCTGGAAATGGCCGCGTCGAGCTCGGACTCGGAGATGGCGTAGAAGGAAATCCTGTCAAAGAGGCGGAACAGCCAAGGCTGGGAGCTCTGAGAAGCGGCGGAGGCGGCGACGTCGTCCCAGATGGGCACCGTGCGGCCGACGAGCTGGTATCCGCCGGGAGAGTCCATGCCGTAGATGCACATGTACTGTCCGCCGATGCCGACGGCGCCGCGGGGCGTGAAAGATCGAGAGGGGTTGTACTTTGTGCCGAAGAGGCGATGGCGCGGGTCGAGGGGTACTGCGCAAGGAGCTCCGAGGAATACGTCGCCGAGACCGAGGACGAGGAAGGTAGCGTCGAGGAAGATGCGCTCGACGTCGTCGCTGGAGCCAAGGGCGTTGAGTTGCTGGAGGAAGTCGATGTTGCTGGGCAGCCAGGGGGCGGTGGAGCGGATAGTGGCGGCGTAGCGGGCTACTGCGGCACGGGAAACGGAGTCGTCGAAGGCGAGCGGGAGACGGAGGGTGCGAGAGGGGAGGGAGGATGGGATGGCGGTGCCGAGTGAGCTTTCGTGGGCGCGTAGGGCGGAGAGAATCTTGGAGGGCGACGTTCCCGGCGTGTACTGGACGTGAAGGGCGCGCACGCCAGGGGAGATGTCGAGGACATGTGGTATCGGGGATCGTTCGTGACGGTCGATGAATGAGAAGATCTGGAAGCTTTGGCGGAGGGAGAAGACGTCTTCTGTGCCGAATTCGAGGAGCATAGAGCTGTCGCCTGCTTGATGTGCAAGAATGTGGCGACCGGCGGTACCAATGTTACCGAGGAGAGGATTTGTGTTGACTGGAGATGACCCATTGATAAGGGCGGCCTCGTCCGGTTGCAGTGGAGCTAGCTTGTCGATGGACTCTTCAAGGGAAGTCTCAAGCGCAAGCGCTTCGTCAACGCTGATGGGCTTGAGCTTCACTTTGTCACCGGGACGAAGCTGTCCAAGCTTCCACATCTCAGCTGACGCAATGACGCAGAAGACAACAAAACCGCCGAGACTGGGTCCGTCACAAGCCAAGATGACGGCTTCGTCGCCAGTGAAGCTTACGCTGCCGACAGAGTAGGGACTGTCGTGGATGTTGGATGGGTGCAGACCAGCTTCGCCACCGGTGAGTCGGGCCCATTGAGGTTTGGGGCCATCGAGGCGTACGCCAATGCGGTTGCTGTTGTAATGAACAACCCACTCGCCGCTGAAGAGTGTGTCGAGACCGCCTTGAGTGAAATGTTCGGGCGCAGAGTGTTGGCCGGGAACAACTCCAAGTTCCCAAACGTCATCTACGGGTGGGAGTGGAATGGCAGGACCTGCGACTTCACAGGCAGCAGATGCTGTCATACAGCCTATGGGAAGGAGGTCTCCTGCGCGAAGATTGCGACCATTGTGACCCCCTACATGGCCCAGGGCGAAGGTCGATCGAGAACCAAAGATCTCCGGCACATCGAGTCCGCCACGGATGGCGATGTAATTGCGGTAGCCGGTTGTAGGGGCGCTGATGGCGAGTGTTTGCCCTTTGCCGACACGTATTGCGGTGTTCTGTTGGACTGGCGTATTGTTAAAGGTAATCTCTGTAGGCGCCCCGGTGATGGCAACGATGGCGTCGGAGTGAAAGAGAAGACTAGGCCCATGAAGAGTACACTCCAGACTGGCGGCGCGAGAGTCGTTGCCGACCAGTTTGTTGGCGAGTCTGAAGGAGTAGTCATCAAATGGCCCCGATGGCGGGATACCGACGTGCCACAAACCCCTGCGGCCTGGATAGTCTTGGACCGCAGTGAGAGTGCCGGGATCTACGACCTCGACCAGTTCTGCGTCGAACCCAAAACTATTGAGAGACGTGGTGGTGAAGTCACCAGAATTGAACATTTCAGAATCCACAATACTGCGCAGATATTCGAGGTTGGTCTCAACCCCGGAGATGACTGTGTTGTCGAGGGCTATGGCCAGCTTCGTTAGCGCTTCCGTCCTGTTCCCGCCAACGGCGATGATCTTGGCGACGAGAGGATCATAGGATGAAGACATCTCCATACCGGCTTCGACCCAGGTGTCCACGCGCACACCATCAGGAAACGAAACGTCCAGAATGCGGCCTGGGGAGGGACGAAAGTTCTGAAGAGGACTCTCGGCGTAAACGCGTACCTCGACTGAATGACCTTTCACAGCGAAGCCGTTTGGCTTGTCCTCGAAGATGTCCCCACTGTGACCAGACGCTACTCGAATCATGCACTCGACCAAGTCCAATCCAGTCGCAGACTCTGTTACCGGGTGCTCAACCTGTAGCCTGGTGTTTACCTCGAGGAAGTAGAACTCATTGCTGTCGACATCGTAAATGAATTCGATGGTCCCAACGTTGCGGTACTTCACCGCCGAAGCGAGGTCCACAGCGGCTTTGCGCATCCTCTCTCGCACCTCGGCCGGAACAAATACAGCAGGGCTCTCCTCAACGACTTTCTGGTTTCGTCGCTGGAGTGAGCAGTCACGTTCGCCAGCGGAAGTGACAGTGCCCTTGCCATCTCCAATAACTTGCACCTCGATATGGCGTGCGCGCTGAATAAAGTGCTCGACAAAAACGCCCGCATCGCCAAAGTTGGCCTGAGCGAGCCTCTGAACGCTCTCAAATGCCTCAACCACCGAAGCAGGGTCGTCGCAGCGCTTCAACCCAATGCCTCCACCACCAGCAGTGCTCTTCAACATGACCGGATAGTTGATGCGCTCGGCCTCCGTCACGGCCTCCTCGGCGCTCTTCAGGAGTTGCTTACTGCCGGGAACAACGGGGACACCGGCTGAAATGGCAATCTCGCGTGCAAGGTGCTTCAATCCCAGCTGCCGCATCTGCTTAGCGGTAGGGCCAATCCAGATAATGCCTTCGGCTTCGACAGCGGAGGCAAAGTCAGCATTCTCAGCCAAGAAGCCGTATCCGGGAATTATGGCTTCAGCACCAACCTTCTTCGCAAGGGTGATGATCTGGGGGCCGTTGAGATAGGTTTCCGAGACAGAGGTACCTTCAAGTAGAAGGGAGACATCGGCGTTGCGAACATGTGGGGAGCGAGCGTCAGCAGAGGAATGTATCGTGATGGCTTGTAGGCTTAGCCGGCGCAAAGTGCGAACGATGCGGACGGCGATTTCGCCACGATTGGCGATGAGAATAGACTTGACACCGCTAATGCTAGAGGAACGACCGTTGATCTCAGCATCGGCATTCCGAGGCTCAGAGTTCAGGGAGTGAATGAAAGCCCGCCAGCCACCGAAAGAGGTGATGTCAGTCGCATCCTCGAGGCCGTAGGGTTCGCAGACAAAACCTGGAGCCCAGGACCCGTCGTTCAACTCCACAGAGCCAATACCCAGAGGCGAAGAAACTGTCTTCATGAAGCTTGACATTTCCGAGACGGGCAGGTTCCAGACTTCGACTTGGATGGCGCTACCTCCAGACGGAATACGTTTGAGGCCTGGTTTCCTCACCGACCCGCCTACGTTGAGACAAAAGAACTTGTAGTTGGGTGAGGTCGTCGTTGCCATCTCTAGTGTTGCTCCTCGAGACGTCAGGTCTTTGTTCAAGGGGAACCCCGTCAGGTGAGCACCTACCACCACAAGACGAATCGTCTTCGGCTCGCCTGCGGCGAAGGCGTCAGATTCCAGCGTCTCCAGTCTTTCGATCTTGGTCGCTCCAAGAATGCGAGGGGCCGTGGACAGCCACTCCCGAGCGAGACTGAGCAGCTTAGGCTCCTCCCAGGTGGACGAAATCAGAGTGATACCAAACGGCAACCCGTCCACCCGAAAACCGGCGGGGATGGAGAGGGCAGTCCAGTCCATGAAGTTGACGAAGTTGGTGTATGTGCCTAAATAGGCGTTCTCCTTGATTGGCTCTCGAGCCAGGTCCTCTATGGATGGAAATGTCGGAGCGGTGGGCA
Organism: Colletotrichum ledebouriae; assembly: GCA_036785755.1. Taxonomy (NCBI): domain Eukaryota; kingdom Fungi; phylum Ascomycota; class Sordariomycetes; order Glomerellales; family Glomerellaceae; genus Colletotrichum; species Colletotrichum ledebouriae. The sequence continues at coordinate 47,271 of JAVHLU010000128.1, forward strand.
CCAGAATGGCATCGAACTCTCTGAACTTGTCTTCAATCTCGCGAGTCAAATCTTGCCGGAGGTACTCCGATGCAAAAAGATCGGCGGCATCAAAAGTTTTGGCTTTGAGAATAATCTCTCTCACAGTTGGATCCATGTCGCCGTCGTGAGCCTCAATGAAGTCCTTGATAGCGGCGTAACGCTCAGCAACCCAGGGACCCTCATATAAGAGACTTGCAAGCTTGAACAACGGCGAGAAGTCTCTGGTTTCCAAGAGCCATCCCAGTGTCTTTGCTTTCGCCAAAGCTTTGGCATAAGCCTTGGCCTGCTCAGTCTTGCCAAACCACGGAGGGTTATCACAGATGGCCATACGTCGACCTACGGAACGCTGGTCGATGCCTGGTCTCGTTCTCGAGAAGGAGTCTTCAGAGTCGAAGCCCTCGGCAGCTGACAACACCGTCTCAGCATCGTTGACTGTGAGCGCGAAGATGGAGACGCAGTCGAGGCTACGACACGCAGGCACCACTCTAGCAGTACTGAGAGCACCTCTCGTAGGCTTCAGGCCAACGATGTTGTTCAGGCCCGCCGGCACGCGTCCGCTACCAGCAGTATCAGTCCCCAGAGAAAAAGGGACGACGCCTCGAGCTACGACGACGGCGCTGCCGGAGCTCGAGCCTCCGCTGACTTTGGTGGGATCAAAGGAGTTGCCTACAGGCCCATACGGTGATCTGGTACCCACAAGACCCGTGGCGAACTGGTCGAGGTTGGTTTTGCCAAGCACGATGGCACCGGCGGCTTTCAGGCGGGCGATGACGGTGGCATCATTGTCAACAGGACCGTTCGCGAAGCTGGGGCAGCCAGCGGTTGTGGGGAAACTGGCGACGTCGATGTTGTCCTTTGCGGCAAAGGGGACGCCGAAGAGCGGTAGAGTAGCACCGGACGAGTGCAGAGATTCGGCATAAGCCCATTGTTGCTCGATCTGGATCGGTGTGGCCAGGGCGATCCACGCGTTGGAGTTAAATCTGGCTTCGGATTCACAAAGTGCTAAAAGTCGGAATAGGCCGTCCCCGGATTCCTGGGCATCTCTCCATCCTGAAATGGTAAGGGGGAAGGTGTCCTGGATAGTGGAGCCTATGATGAAGCGTGAGTTAATGTCAGTAAGTCCCAAGCGATCGGGATGCCAAGACATGCACGTGTGCAACATCAGGACGGCAAGGTCACGCACCCATTATGGATTATACAGCAATAGGCGTAGAAACGCGGGAAACTTTTTCAATAACCAAATGCTGAACACGAGCGAGCAACGGCTTCTTTGGAGATATAGTCGGGATCTCGTGATTGTCCTTTTTATGAGCAAAATGCGCTCATGGAGTGCGCAAGTTCATGAGCAAGTTCGCAGAGGTACACTTTGGCGAAGCCTTCGGCAGTCGTGTAAGTCGCCGGCGGGCTTTGGAAGTGTAATCCATAGGATTTTCCATCAGGCTGGCCGAGATATCGCGTGGCCGACACAATGATCGTGGGGTAAAGATTTTGTCGCAGTAAAGGGCTGGCTGAGAGCGAATCGGCCGACTTCCTCTGTGCAGCCCCCTGACAATGTTCTGCGGCCGTGAGAGCTCGGTGTGGTTGAAGGTCTTGGCTTTTCTGGAGATGTTGCAATAAGGTGGTAAGCGCTCGGCCAGGCCGGCGGCTTTGTGACGTTGTGGAGGGTCGCCGGCGGGGTGAAGTCGGATTTGGAGAACAGCTGCAAGCTGGCCCTACCAGCCCGTGCCGGCCGGCCCCGCTTTCGTTTTGAAATAGTGGGGGTTCAACTTTCATAGTTTTATGAGCACTATGAACGATTACCTAATTTTGGACATTTTCGCCAGCTGAACGACTCCTGGGAGCTGGAGCCACGGACAAATTCCGTCAATCGTAATGGGGCTTGGCAGAGTGCTCCCCAGCCAGCAAGTCCGCCACACCGTGGCACAGCATGTTTGCAGCTCCCTGAGTCCCCACGCCCAGCCGGTCGGCTGTCGCGTCTCTCGTCTGTCGTCTGTCGTCTCTCGTCTTTCTCGCATTCCTTCCGACACTGAGCCCTTTTCTTTTTCTTTGCCTAGTTGCCCTCCTAGTCAAACAAAGCTGACGTATGTGTGTTGTGCGCCGCCGTCATCTCATCTTAGGCTTCAACGTTTATTGTGGAAGTCCCGGTGACCGGACGGTAGGCAGCTGGAGGCCGGAGTTAGAACAGAACTCAGATGTGGACGTGGAAGCATCACGCAACTCGTCTTGGCTTAGGTATACCAAGTATCAAAGAAATTCGTCTACGTTGTGGCGTGTAGAAAGACACTCAGCCGAGACTAGGCACTACAAGCCTGCGGCGTCTGGATAGCCGGCTCGCCCCTTCGGCACGGTGCATAGTGCCGATACTGAACCAGCGACTGGACATGGCATTTCGCTGGATATCCGAAAGCCACTCATGACTCCGACAGTTTTCTGTTTCGTTTCTCACCGTCTTTTTGGGCCGGAATTGGCGAACAATCCAGACCTCACTGCAAAAGCCGCTGGCCAACCCCCCACCCGCCGGATCGAGGATGAAATAGACGCCGCTTCGGGCACAAACAGCCGACGGGACCTCTGCTTGATAGGCCAGCGGGCAGGGGTGCTAGTCGATTCGGCAGGGATCCCCGCTGAGCCCAGCGCTTGCGCCTCTTCCACATCACATCCGTCTGCCCAAAATAGCCAACCAGAACTGGAGACGCCTGAGCCGAGGGTTGTCTTCCTGCGTGCGACAAGATCCTGCGTGCCATCGCGGTTATTGTCTTGCACGTAGTCACACTGCATTGCATATATTCTCTGCTTGGTGGCACCTCGAGCCCCAAAGACGCCCGCCATCTTGGTTAGCATTTCCCAACTCATCATTCGGAGAAACAAGCAACCCTGTTCAGCGTTGCGACACCATTTCCCAATTTATATAGCCGCCGCCCCCATCTTCTCCCAACTTCTCATTACTGTTTCCTCCCTTCTTTGATTCGAGTTGCTCGTCTCATTGCCGGGAATTCCAACCCTTTGGGAGGCTAAGGACGTTGCCTGATCCCGGTTCAAGCAATTCTTCTGTTGGCTCTACAGAAGCTGGGCCGCAGAACCGCATCTTCCACTGACCCACCCATATCCGGTTCAAGACCTCCATCACATGGCCATTATGTCCAACCAGACCGGAACCGCCTCGAGAAGGCCAAAGTTGTCCTTGTCCATCAAGACATTGTCGGCTCCTCATACAACAATCAACAGATCCCTGGCTCTTGTCGATCCCAAATCCCCGACAACGTTCAACACCCTTTCCAATGTCTATGCCACCGCCATTGGGAGGTCGACGCCTCTGATCCCTGAGACTTTGACGGCCATCAACGAATCGAAGGATCTCGTAACCCCTCAGCAACGGATACAAACCCCGTACGCTGTCTCTTACCCCAAGACGCCTCTGACAGCTCATCCCCTATCCCCCGCTGCATCCGTGGAGATCACCTTTCCGGGCACCATGACCGCAACCCCTCCGTTGTCAGCCGGCCCCGTAGACGGTCCTCAGATGTTCGGCTTCTCACCAACCGACACCCATACCCCATTGACGGCTCTGATGAACGACCAGCCGACGCCTCGCTCACTCCGCAAACGAAATAACCTCACTCTTTCTGGCACTAAACCCCCCTATACGCACCCTCGGTCTCTCCACAGCATCCTACGCAACTCACCGCTGCCGCCTCCGACAGCCAAGACGCCTACCTCGCCGCGCCGCCAATCACTGCGCTTGAAGGAGAAGGCAGCTCGTCGGGTAGCCTACAACAGCCCAATCGAACAGACCATCACCACCAACATGTACACAAGATCACACATTGACCTGCTCATCGATGATGCGTCGCCTGCATCTCCCAGAGCAGCACAGGGGCAGAATAACATCCTGGACACCGCACTCGCTTTCACGGGCAACGAGACACTCGACGGAGGCATGACGCCCGGCCCGTTCGAAGAGATGCGTCGGCGGATGGCTGGCCTTGCAGCCACTTCACCGGTAGTCAACAGCCCTGCGGCGGCGGCCAGCCCGGCAGGCATCAGGAAGAAGAAGAGAAAGGAGAAGAAGCGCCGGTGGGTGTGGACGATCGGCAACCAGGAGGAGGACCCAGAGAATCTCGGCGGAGGGGTGGCGGCTTTGCGGGCGGCTGAGGCGGCGGCGATGGCTGCCAAACAAGCAGACGAGCAGAAGAAGCCCGCACCTCCCTCGGTGGAGATTCAAGCCTGCGGCGATCTCCCGACGCCTAGCGTCGAGACGTTTGTTGAGGCTGGGGAAGTCGAGATGTCAGACACGAGCAGTGTGCCGTGCGATCAGGGGCTGACCCCAGGGGATATGGAGTTGGATTTGATGACACCGACGTTGCGCAAGCGTTCGGCGCCGCGCAGTGGCAGGATAGGCTCGGTGGAGCTCTTCAATCCGGAGACTGGGAGCAGGAGGGACACGCCCATTCCCCCGGATCTGGTGGTTGCATGAAGAAGGATTTGATCTCGCGTTGTTCAGGAGCGTTAAGCTCTCATTTTTGGTGGGTAGGATGTCTCTCATCTTGGTGGGTAGGATGAAAACAAGGTGTCTCGGCGTTGTAAGATACACATGTACTATTTAGCATAGGTTAGGATTTAACGAGCGCACGCGATACGACCAATACTCCATGGATGTCCCCATCGATGACCTGTGAATCCGTCGTTGTTTTGGACTTGGGTCTGGAGAATGCTTAGCGTGCGGTGGTGTGTTTGCCGGACAATGCCAGGGATCTAGCGCAAGGGAGATGGTGAGAGCTTCGAGTTTTTTCGGCAACGGCCTGGCCAACTGTGAATTGGCGGTACCACCTCAAGTCAGCTCCACAGCAGGACATCCCGGGTCGGCATGTGCCGGCAAATGATTGATCCGACGCAATCCGATGGGACTGGAACTGATGAGGTAAGGGTTGTGGAGAAGTGGACTGACGAGGTCAGCCTTGGCTTGCGTAAGGGGTGGTGAGAGCCTTGCCAGGCCCCTGTATTGCAATTTTTCATTGGGAACTGCGGCAATCCATGTCATGAGCCGCACGGGGACTTCGCGATAGACGTGACAGCTAACAATGACGACTATTTTCCGACGATTTTGGCTTGTGTCTGATATTCTGTCCACCACGAATAATCATCTCACCTCATGCGGTGCCTCAACAGCACCGAAGGCAGAGAGAAAACGATGCGGCACAGCCGTCAATCAACGGTGTAAACGATCCCACCATTACTCGTGCTCCAACAGCTGTCAAAGTTCACAGCTGAACTAAACTTAGAGCCAAGGCATGAACCGACGTGGAAGCAGACAGGCTGGCCAACTCCAAACCAATGAGGGTGCAGCCAGAATCGTGACAGACCCCAGCCATTTACGCAAGCAAAGAGCGATCCCTACTGCAGATCGGCCACAGCTTGTCGCATCGTGGTTGCACAAGCCATGGAAAGGCCGTGGGAAATGAAGAAGAAGAAATGAAACAGGAATGACTGGCGGAATGCTCAATTTTCGCCAAACACGTCCATTCATGGACGAACCCGTTCGCCCCGCAGTGCTCTCCAGCCACAGACATGTCCAGTTCATCTTAACACGTGCATTGTGCTGAGAACCTGGGTTAGGGTAAACCAGCAAGAACGGATAGGAAACGCAGCTCGGACCAGTCCAGCCATGTACCGGAGACTTGCTCCGTCATAGCCCTGCAAGGTGCCGGGGGTTAGCTGGGGGTGGGGACCGGGTATGCTGTTAGTGGGCTTCCAAGCTCCAAGTCGCAAGACACGCTACGTCATTGACCATCACAGCTACCACACAGGCAAGCAGGCAAAGCAGGCAAAGCCGGCCCAGCCCAACCTGCAAGCTGCAGCTGAAAGGGGAGAAGGGGGAAACGTGGATGGCCAGGCAAGACCGGGCTAGGCCAACCACCAGCCTAGCTGCCACAGCTGGCTCAAGCTATTGAGGAGCTATGAGGCAATTGGAGGGGCTGCTCCTTCCTGTTATGCCACCAGGTACCTCAGACTGGTAGACTGGAGGAGGTGGTGGTGCTTTCGATGGTATAATTCCAAGATTCCGTCCCTCCGCCTTCTGGCTTTCTTAGCCAAACCCCGTCTCCATTACTTTTGCCGTTTGCCCGTCTTCAGTTTTGCCAATTTCTTCGCCTTTCCTTGTGCCGCTTGGGCATTCAATCAACACGACAAGTCTTCGCGTGCCTAAAACCGAAACAAGCAGGTTAGCCTGGCAGGTTTGTGCATGGCAGCAAGATGAACGTTGATGAGCACCACCTGCCGACTGGCGGCCAGCATTACAGCGGCCGCAACCGCATCCCGAATGTTCACGAGTTCATGGCACAGCTTGACAAGGAGAAGCGCGAACGTGATGCCGAGATTGATGCCGAAGATAAGAAGATTAGAGAACAGCAACGCCAGAACCGTCACCAAGGTCAACCGCAGCAAGATGCGAAGGACCACAAACAGGATGATCGTCGCTTCCGCAGGAGGAAGACGAAGACTGTGCGAGATCCCGTCACCGGGAAGGACGTGGAAATTGAGGATGCGAATGATGATTTCAAAGAGGTGGTTGAGAACCCTCAGGTAAGCAAATGGAAGCTCTGCTTTGTCTTATTGTCCGAGATTTCCTAACAAACCCCCACCAGCTATCGATTCCCAACGAAAACCTCGGAAAGGATGCTACCGTCGCCACGTCCTCCAAGCAGTCCGGCGAGGAGTACAGACAAGCTCAGGATGTGACGGCACCACCCGACCCAGTCGAACCAGGAAGCACTTCCGATGTGCCCATCCATAGCGAAAAGACCAACGTCACGTTCTTCAAGACCCCAAGCGTGAGCTACGAACCCATGTTCGAGTCCCTCGAACAACGTGCAAACGTACTATGCGCCGGTATTTTCTTCGGCGTTATTATCGTCGGCAAGTTCTTTGGTGGCGCTCTATACGGCCTGATTCCTCTCGCAGCCTGTGTCGCATCTGCCGTTTTCCTGTGGGTGAAGGACCTCATTACTCAGGGAAGAAACGCCGAATGGTCCAGCGAGCAGGAGCGCGGTGAGACTGCGACTGTCAACCTAGTGCCTGAATCTGTTGAGGTAAGCAGATCGAGCTTCAAACGCATGGGTATGTGCTGATCGTTTTCAGTGGATGAACACTGCGATCGGAATCATGTGGAACCTGATCAACCCCGAAATGTTCGCTGGCGTTGCTGATACCCTGGAGGACGTCATGGTTGCCTCTGTTCCTGGTGTCATCGAGAACGTCCGCGTCGCCGATATCTCTCAGGGTAGCAACCCATTGCGGATCCTCAGTCTGCGAGCTCTCCCAGATTCTCACGTAAAAGATATCAAGGATGAGGCCCACAAGCAAAACCAGAAGAACACTGACCCGAACGAGCTGGCTGCAATGGAGCAGGCGGGTTCTTTTTACAACTTGGAAGCATCGGTGGCCTACCATGCGAAACCCTCTGGAGCTGATATTTCCTCCAAGGCACGCAACATGGGAATGCAGCTGGTTTTCTACCTTGGTGTGAAGGGTCTCTTCGGAGTCCCTCTCCCAATCTGTAAGTGATGAAGCTTAGTTCCGAGGATTCATCTCTAATCCTTTACAGGGGTCGAACTTCAGGGTTTGGTCGCCACAGCCCGTATCCGTCTTCAGCTCACCCCTGATCCACCTTTTCTGAAGACACTGACTTTCACTTTGATGGGAATTCCAAAGGTTCAGGCTGGCTGCACCCCAATGATCGAAAAGGGTGTCAACATTCTGAACCTGCCACTGATTTCGAATTTTGTTAACTGGGCCATCGGCGCTGCGGCTTCCATGGTAAGAACCGTTTCAATCATGTCGCCGTACGCAGCTAACAATCGCACAGTATGTCGCTCCCAAGAGCATGACCCTTGATCTAAGCAAGATGCTCCAGGGCGACGACATCAAGAAGGAGACCCTAGCCTTGGGCCTGCTTTACATTCGCATTCACAAGGCCGTCGGCCTCAGCAAGCAAGATCGTCGCGGCAGCGAAGGTGGTGGCTCCGATCCGTACATCACCGTCGCCTGGAGCAAGTTTTCTAAGCCGCAATTCTGTACTCGAGTTATTCAGGATGATCTAAACCCTGTCTTCGAAGAGAGCTGTGGTCTTCTGGTCACTGCAGACTTAATCAAAGCAGACGAGCAATTGTCGGTTGAACTCTGGGACAGTGACCGCTCTTCCGCGGACGACGTTGTCGGCAAGGTTGAGCTCAGCATCCAAAAGCTTATCCAACACCCTGGAAAGATGTTCCCTCAAGTTTCGAAGCTGGCCGGTGTCAAAGCCGAGACCACCATGCCTGGTGAACTTCATTGGGAGGTTGGATTCTTCGGGAAAACCCAGTTTCGCAAGGCTCTTAGAACTGACGGTAAAGATGTCAATCTGCCTTCTGAGTTGAAGGACAAGAAGGAACTCCAGGACGAGAAGGGTACCATTGAAAATGCCGAAGAAGACGCTGTCGTCCACACTCCTCCTGACCCTCTTTGGCCTTCTGGTATCCTCAGCATCGTTGTTCACCAGATTGTTGGCCTTGAACTTGCCAACGTCAAGGGCTCCAACGGAAAGCGCAAGGGACGTGAATACGAACCTGCCCGTCTCGATGCTGGCGATGTCAAGGAAGAGCAAAGCAGCAGACTGCCCAGCTCCTACTGCACAATTCTCGTCAATGATGAACTGGTTTACAAGACGAGAACCAAGGCTGTGTCATCGCAGCCCATCTTCAACGCCGGTACGGAAAAGTTCATTCGCGATTGGAGGTCTTGCATCACAACTATTACGGTCCGCGACTCTCGAAACAGACAGCATGATCCCATCGTCGGCGTCGTTCCTCTCAAGCTTTCCGACATCATGCAGACTGGAAGCGAAGCCACTCGTTGGTATCCTTTGGATGGAGGTATTGGCTATGGAAGGATCCGTATCTCCCTTCTTTTCAGATCCGTCGAACTGCGACTACCGCCCCCCCAACTTGGTTGGGACGTTGGAACCTTTGAATTCACTTCACAGAGCATTACCGCTGCTAACTACGGACACTCGAAGACAAAAATTCGTCTTCGCACTGGTGGCAGCTCCGCCAGTGTCAAGAGAGATACTTGCCAAAAATTGGAGAATGAGGAAGGATTTTACTGGGACATCAGTGGCGAGAACAAGCATGAGAAGATCCGTCTTCCTGTTCGCTTTCGCTACCGCTCCCCTGTTTTCTTCGAATTCTACCCACCTGGTAAACGCCACGCTGAAGCTTACGCATCTCTCTGGCTGCAAGATATGCCGGACCATGAAGAGCAAGAATTCGATATTCCAATCTGGAAATGTGACAAGGGACTCCGTCTTTCGCAGAATTACATCACCGAGGAGACTTTCAAGGATGTCCCTGATATGAAGATTGAGGAGGCTGGTCGCCTCAAGTTCAGAGGAAGGTTTTCAACTGGTACCGATCGTGATCACGTCAAGTTCGTCGCTAGCAACGACTCTCGCGAGACGATCGAGACCTGGGAGGCGTGTTTCGCAGAAGGCGTTCGCGGTGAGGAGGTACTACCTGAGGTCCCTCCTGCCGTACAGAAGCTTCACGACGAGTCTTTAACTCACGGTCGTGACGTTCTAGCTCAGGCAGACCCTAAGGAAAAGGAGAAATGGATGACCAAGGACGGCACGGACTGGAGCGGAGCTTTCGGGAAAGACCCGACAGCAAACATGGACGGCGACTGTGTCGACCTCAATGACGAGGAGCACGATGATTTTGACGACGAAGACTACAGCAGTGAGCCCGATCTTGGACTCACTGATGCTAGCACCAGCCAAGGAAGTGATGCTCGACAGTCTGTCGACAGCGCGAACAGCAGCAACAGCGAGACACCCTCGAAGAAGAACAGCAATGGCCCAGTTCAGGCCTACAAGGATTATCAGAGCAGAAGCAGAGACCTGCATCGACAGCACCGAGGGCTCATGCAATGGCGTCCAATGCGTAACATGCAATTCGCCAAGGACGAGGCCAAGTATGCAGTGAGAAGGATCACCAAGCTTGGTGCTCTGAACGGCCGTAAGCCGGACGTTGAGACTGAGGTTTAATGGGTAATTCCTTTTGTTTTGTCACATGGAAGGCAGTGAAACTGGGTGTGGTCACGGGTAACGAGCTTCTATTCTTCTGTACTTCAGTAATGTGTATGAAGTATACCTAAATAACGGCAGCCTGTGATGGAAGGGGCGTTGGTAAATGTGCTTCTAGTCAAAGCAGGCAAATGATGAGTTTTGATATGTTTTTCCGTCTTACGTCCATCTTGTGGTACTTCAGTTGACCAATTATCCAGAGTATCCAGTACCGTGGCCACGGCCGCTGCCGGCACGGTTGGTTGTACATTCAGGACGAACAACGACATCCGCAGCATACCGCGGCAAGTCGGTCGGGTTGTCTGGGATGATCACCTCGTCAGTGACGACACTGACAAGGAGGTTGTTCACAGTCTGTCGATCCTGAACAACACCGTTGGCCAAAGCGACGCGCCAGTGCAGGTTCTTCTGCAAGTAAGGAATCACATGCTCAGGCGTGAGACTGTCGACCATGCCGGCGATGTATCGCTCGACCAAGGCCAGAGTCAAGGGGACCTGACCGGTAATCTCCTGGCCGCGGGCGCGACCTTCCTGGCAGTTCCTGCACGCGGTGTTCTCGTTCTGCCCAAACGTCGCGAAAACGCCAACGTGGGAATGGTTCGTGGGGTAAAGCACCGGGTTGCTGTCATCCGGGTCCCCGAGGAAGACGTGAACGACGTAGTTACCCCCGAGGTCCGCCTTGACGGCTCTGATGTTGACGAGCCACTCGAGGTACTTCTTCCCGGCTCCGACGAGCTTCTTCAAATCTCGTTCCTCGGGGAGTTGCACGCCGTTGGCCTGCGCCAGGGGAACCTGCTGCTGATCCCCAGACGCGCCGTTGCTGAGCTGTCCGCGCTCGGCTTTGATGTGGTTCTTGGCGCGATTCTGCAACTCTTGCGTCGAGTTCTCCAAATCCTCGCCGCCGCTGCGCATGATGTTGGCAAAGGTCGACCGCTTGCCGTACAGGCGGTCGAGCTCGTTGATTACGTCCTTGGGGGTCGGGAACTTGGACTTTTGGGTCTCGGGGTACGCGTAGCCGAAGACGTCGGTGTAACGCACGCCAACAGACGTCCAGAAGTCCTGCTGCTGCCCGTCTGCGCTCTGGGCGAAGGGGGCCAGCGGCGTGTCAATGGTCTCGGGGTCTCCCGCCTTGACGACGAAGTTTCCCCATCTGTCGGAGGCGGTCTTGGTGGTGACGTAGGTCAGCGGGTCGGCGGGCTCGTCGTGGATGGCCTGCCAGATGGCGAAGAGGCGGTCGATGTTGGCGTGGTGGAGCCAGAAGATGGGGTCGAAAGAGGAGATTTCGGGCTGCGTCATGTGGCCGTCGGGGCCGCCGGTGTAGTTGTGCACGGCGTTGTGGACGTCCTCGATGGAGCCCCAGCCGCGGAAGTCGATGTTCGAGGGCTTGGCCGGTTCGAAGCGGTTGGACGAGGCCGTGGCGTACTCGGTGTAGGCCTGGAGGATGAAGTTGACGCGCTCGGTGAGGTTCTTGCCCTTGGGGGAAGACTGGGCGCCGGTGAAGAAACGGAGGAGCTCGCGGGTTTGTTCGGCGTCTGCGTTGGCTGAGTCCGGGTAGCGGACTGTCGTGCCAATTTCGGGGTGCTGCGTGTTGCGCGTTCAGCTGTTGGTGAAAACGACTGGATGATTGTATAAGAGAACAAAAGCGGGTGTTTGACTTACCGTGTTGATGTCAGTCTCTTCTTTGGATTCGCGGAAAGCGTAGTTCGCCAGAGGGTTGATCTCGGAGTCACCGGGAAGGCTCTTGGGTCTGACGACCTTGTTCAGGGCTTCGGTGGCGGCTTGAGGAGGGAAGACGCCGAGGTCGGGACGGGCCCAGTCCCAGTACGGAAGGCGGAAGGTCTTTGCTGCTTTGAGGTAGTCTTCTCTGCGCTCGTCTTCGGCGTACGCGTTTGCGATGAAGTTGACGTGCTTGTAGAGCTCGGCCTGGCCATGTGTTCAGTCTCAGGCTTTGGGGCGGATTCTCAATCGACAGTATTATTCAGAACGAACACTGGAGAATGACATACCTCGTAAATGGCGAGATATGGACGGTGCCAGCTGAGGAACAGGATGGAGCTGTGAGTGCAGAAGCCCTGGAAAGGGTTGTCCACGGGAACCATCTTGTTCCAGTCCTCATCTGGCCACTTCTTGTATGGCAATCCGTGAATAGCTGATTCTGATGTCAGATTTGTGTCGTTTCCCAATATGGAGGGCTGCTTACCAGCAAGCTCGAAGTGGGAGAGGGGCATGTTCTCAGGAACGGCCGCGCTCTTAAACCTCTCCATTCCCAGGAGGAAGAGGTTCCACTGGTCGGGTTGGTTCTTGATCATATCGCGAACCTCCATCCGCACAGGCGGGTTTTCTGTACACACTTAGCTTGGGAAACACCTCATAGTCTGGTGAAGCACTCACGGGGGTCCTCGGCGGGAATGCCATGGACGAGGATAGGTCCATTCGTTCCATCAGAAGACATGTTGGCAAGATTCAATGGTTTGACTTGGGTTGGTATATCTAGACAGCAAATTGAAGTGAGCGTCCAATTGTTAAAATCGATCTAACGTTGACCAACCTCAAGCTTATATACTTGATTACTCCCCTCCCGCGCCTGTGCAACAGGAGATGCCTGAGTCTCCAATTGCAAGACAGCTCCTTGCTAAGTAAGGCTGAACGCGGTACCGCAGTACAGTCAGGCTGACGCCTCCGCGGTCCACAGCCGTTCGGTGAGCGTTTGCCATCCCGCTATTCTACCCGTAGGACTGGACTTGGCACTTCATGCCCGCCCGTCGTCAGCTAGCCATGTCAGCATCGGTCGGCTCAGCCGCAGCCAACAACAATTTCGTCATTGTCAGCCTGAACCAAGCCAATCACGCCCGTCGCAACGGCCTTACCGACTACTAAAACATCCCGACTTGCGTCCAATTCAGGTATTATGATTCAGATTGTGGCTCGACGGGTGTAAATTCCGTGACGAAGTCTCTTCCCCCTCCCCACGCTCTTTTCTTTTCGTGGTTCGCCGCGGGCTGGGGCATGGCATGCCGTCAGCTAACACAGTCAGCAATAACCGTTTCCGGTTGGCTCGACGTAGGATTGCTGCCTCGTCGTGTTACGGCGAATCATGTGCTTGGATTAGTAGAGATGATCGCTGTCTTGGCGGTTTCTTGGAAGGGGGGCTGAAAGACTATCATATAGGCATATTAAGCCTAGCGATGTAGAGTACTGATCCATCACAATAGATTACAATTAGGAAGCTACAGGTAGACATACTGTCGTGATGCCTTCAGCATCACCTATTCCTAGCGCGGCACGTGACTAATATCGGCTCTAGAGCGACCTTTTTCTAGAGGTTATTCCTCTAACTATAGTTATAAGCGACTACGTTATAGCTACTCTTATTATAATAGAATAAGCTCTTTAGTAATTATAAATATAGCCCTATAGGATATTTCTTAATAGTTATAAGCCTAGCTCTAACTAAACCCCTAATTACTATTTAAAAATAAGCTTTTATTATTAAAAGTACTTATTAAAACTTCCTCTCTCTTATTCCTTCTTTCCTCCTTATTATATATAATCCTCTATTATTATAAACCCTCTATTTCTAAACGACCTTAACTATAATATATTCTATTACTATTACTATAATATTATACTATCTAACTATATATAGGGATTTTATTACTTAGTATATTATAATCTAAGCTAAAGCCTAAGCTACTAGAGTTTAGAAGTATATTAACTTAGATAATCCTAAGGGACCTTTATACCTAGGTAAGACCTTATTAGAAACCCTAATTCTTAATATATATATCGCTAAGTAAGACTAGGATATTAATACCTAGTACTTATAAGAGAAGAGCGCTTATAATTAATATATTACTCTATTTAACTAGGAGGCTTTAAAAGAGGCTACTACTAATATTACTTCTAGGATTACTCCTAAGTCTATTACTAGGATATAGATAATAAATAAATTATAAACCTCTTTAGCTTCTAGCTACCCTAGTTATAATTAATAAGAATACTATAAGTATATAGGAATAATACCTAGAGTACTTTTATTTGCTTATTATATAAGAGTCTAAGTAAATCTATAAGGACTAGGAGTTTAAATAGATTAACTATCTAGTTATAGAGATTATTACTTATAATATTATTATAACTATATATATAGAACTTCTCGCTAAAGGGGATATAACCCTATATAGCCTTATTATTAATCTTAAATATTACTACGCTCTAAGTAAGGCTAATACCCTTATTATTATTTAAGAGGAGTATATCTAAGTTCTAGAGAAAGTAAATAGGAGTATTAATCCTAACGCTTAGATTAAGGACTTTAGGGGTATTTACCTCTATATTACCTAGCTTAAGCTTCTTAAAATAAGTAGTACTCTCGCTTTAAAAACTTTTCTTTAAGTAATAAGTTATTACTTTATACTTACTTAAACTAATATAGAGATTATAAATATCCTTAAATAGGAGCGAGTAGGGATACTAGTTTCTAATATAAGCTAATATATTAATATATTTAAGGACCTCTTATATAAGGATATACTCTACTCGAGGTTATAAGGATAAAGCACTAAGGTCCTTATAACGCTAGCTAGCTATATAAATAAAGCTAACCTATTAAGCGTTCTTATAACTAGTAACTTATCTAGTAGTAAATAATACCTATATAAGTTAAGCTATTAATAGCTAAGTATTAATTATAACTACTTAGAAGCCGCTTTAACTAGATATTACTAAAAGGGCCCCTATATATTAGTAATAGATATATAAGTAGCTTAGATCTATAACTAGTTAAATAATAACCTACGCTTTACTAATCTTTATAAGGAACTTACTTATAAGAGCTAGCTATATACTATACCCTATAAGGGTAAAAACTACTAAAATAATAAGGGGGGTAATAAGGGTTTATCTAAGAAATCTAATATAGCCCTAAGCTACTCTACTAATATAGTAATAATTACTTTCTATATAACCCTCTTAAATAAGGTTAGGGATAATATAGTTAACTTAAATAAAGAGCACCTAAGTATTTTTATAACCCCCTACTTAGGACCCTATATATTAGATAAGTCTATAGTCCTAGATAACTATTGAGCTCGGAATTACGCCGCAGCCCCTTCGCAAAAAGACTATAATAAATTCACCTAGTTCGCAAGCATAATTCGGGAAATACTATATAGGTATTTTAACTTATACCCTCTACTAGTTAAGGAAAACAATATAGGAACTCTATATATTCCTACTACTTATAAGTAAACCCTCTAAATATTATAAAGTTAGACGCACGCTATACCGGGGCTAATTATATTAGAGCTAAATAGGCTACTAAGGCTCTCATAGCAACACCCTCGCTAAACCTTCTAGTAAGGTGCTATAAAAGCTATTATATAAGATAACTTCTTAACCTAAAAGGTTAACCTTCTAGTAAGGTGCTAAAGGTATTATAAATACTACTATATAAGAGGTAACTCCTTAACTAAAGAGGTCTTTCCTAAGAGGTTCTTATAGCTAGAAGTATAAGAAGCTCTACTACTATAAGTAGGGCTTTATACCTCTCCCTCTTCCTTATCCCTTAACTATATTAATACTAGACCTTATATATAAAAACGCTAAGCTTACGTAAAGTATACCCTTTAATACTAATAACGTGCAAGAGCTCGCTAGAGAGTTTAGTATTAATATAATTAATAAAACCTACTCCTTCTTTAACTACTCTATTATATATAGAGAGTATATTATTAATATAGCCCTTAAGAGGGCTCTTATTAATACCCCTAGAGGGGATACTTATTATTATATTATAGCTAAGTAAGCAGACTTAGTAGTAGAAGCTAGGTAGGTTATTATATACCCTATAGAGTAGCCCTTCTTTAAGTAAGTCCTCCGCACTATTAAGGTAGAGGTAGCCTAGGCCCCTTAGGGCTTAAACGTTAGTAAGTATAGCTTATACTAAATAGAGAGAGCGTTACTAATAATAGTATAGTAAAGATAGTAACGACTTCTAGCGGATAAAGTAGTAATAGAGGCGGTATTAGTAGCGCGGGTAGTATGCGAGAGGAAAAGTTAATAGTTTTATAGTCTATTAAATAATTAAAAACTATATTATTATTAATATAAAGTTAAAGATCGTGAGGCTATCTAGTGGGGTATATATAAGTGCGGCTATAGTTAGGAAAGTTATAATCACATGACTAAAGGCTATATATTGTCAGGAGGCGCGGAGTTAGAAGGTCTGTTGCACTTAAGTAGGTAAAATCACTATGCAGTGGCTAGAGGCCCCCTAGATAACTATAGAGGGATATACTTTATTAATAATAAGTCCCTACTTATCCCCTCCTTAATTAGGTATTATAATAGAGAATAGGTTAATTCTAGAATAGCTTTATATTTAATTATTATAAAAGGTATATAGATTATTAAGAATACTCTTACTAGCTTAAAAAGTATAAATATAAAGGACCTTATACTCTATAATATAGGATATATAGAGAACTTTATATTAATATTATCTCTAAAGCGCTACTTTAAAAGATAGGTATTTAATACTCGGGGTATAACTATATACTTCGCTTTAGAACTTATAAGAATAGTATTATAATTAAGAAACTTATTAGGAAGGCGAACCTCGCCTTCCTTAAATATAAGCCTCGTTCCTTATACTCTATTCCTAAGCAGATCCCCTAAAGTATTAATACTATTATTAATAATATAAACTATATACTTATAATATATAAGTATATCTCTTTTATATTACTACTAGACTAGAGTAATAATATAATACTTTAGTACCTCTAAAGCGGGTACCTTAGCCCCGACGCTCTAGAGTAGCTAGTATATATTACTTAGGGGGTAAGGATTAAAGGCCTAACACGCCTATAGTATTAATACTACGTAGTTATATATACTAAATAGGTAATTTCGAGATAAATATTAGAAGATAAAGTAATACGCCCTTATTATAGGATTATATAGGATCTTTTTAACTACCCCAAAAGCTTTAACTAGAACTAGTAGCTCCTTATTATTAAGGATAAATATACTAGTTAGCTCTTTATATTTCTACGTATTAATAAGACCTATAGTAGTATTATGCTCGCTCTATATACCTTTAAGTAATAGGTATCTTAATAGAAGGGACTTTCTATTTATAAATTTAGATAAGACGTCGAGAGGTTAGTAATTTTATTTAGATAAGACGTCGAGAGGTTAGTAATTTTATTTATAAGCTATATAGGATATAAGGATTAGACCTATGCGGAAGGAATAGAGGTTAAAACGACCCCTTTATATATAAAGGAACTAAATAGCAGAGGGGAATAAGCTAGTTAGGAAGTTATAACTTAAATAATTAAGATACTCGCTATAGCTAGCTTACCTATAATACTATAGGCTAAGATAGTACTAGTAGTAATAACGCTTTATAATATAAGCTTACTTAAGTACTATAACTAATATTTACTACTATAGATTAAAGAGGAGTAGTTCTACTAATACTTTTACTAGTAGTAACCTAATAATAGAGCGACCCTACCTTATAACCTTCGCCCTCACTAGGGATATATATACGCCTATAGCTACTATATATACCCCCTTAAGAGGGAATAAGAGAGAGGAATTAATAAGAGAGACTTTAAGGTACTATTATAGGGATATATTAGATACCTAGTAGGATACGTTGTAAACGCCTATAACCTATATAGGGTCTAGATCCCCGCGTTATAAATAGTTATTATTATATAGAATATAATATTTAACGAATAGACTTTCTATATAAAAGATAAAGTAAAAGAGGCTATTCTAGAAGATATTATTTACGAGATAGTAGAGATTAAAAAGCCTATATTATAAGTTTATTATAGGCTACGCCCGGGTTAAGCCTACCTGGGCTTCTACCTAGGTTGACCGCCTTAAGGAGCTACCTAGGGCTTACCTAGGGCCTACCTAGTTATTCCCTATAAACTAGCGAAATCTCTACTAGAGAGGAAAACTTCCCCTTTTTTCCTCTTTAGCTTAAATAAATAGTATTATAGCAACCTTATATTAAATAAACTTAGGTCTAACCCCTTATATATTTAAGCTTATTATTATAATAATAATAATAAGTCGAGCGCTACTCCCTACTAGTTAGTAGGATAGTTAATAGTAATATAGCTAAAACTTAAGATAAGTTATTATAAGCTAATTTAGTAGTAATAATAAAGTCCCTCTAGTAATAGTTATAAGAGGTTAAGTAGGGGAATAGCTAACGCATAGCTATACAGACCCCTATAAGTACTACTAGTAAGGTACTAGTAATACTTAGTATAATATACTAGAAGCTACTACCCCTACTCCTAAAGCTTTTAGGTAAGTAGAAGGAATATACTACTTAGATATAGTAAATAAGGTATAAGATTGCTATAAATAGGGCGTTCTATACTATAGATATAGAGGTATAGTACCTTATTAACTCCTATTTAGATACTATAGCCTAGTAGGTGGTTTTTACTTTCTATAGAGCTAGGGGGGGTAGGGGGAAATATAACCCTAAGGACTTTATAGCCTACCTAGATTAGATATATAAGGACCTAAATATCTAGTTATAAGCTATAGCCTAACTATAAACCCTCTAGTAGAAAGAGAATAAATCCTTAGTAACCTTCTTACTAAGATTTAAATAGATACTAGCTAATATAAGTAGTATAAACTAGCTTAGCTAAGTCTAGATCTTACTTCTAGAGGCCTCTCTTACCTCTAGGCTAAAGGACTAGCTAATTACTATTAACTTACTAGCTAATTATAATAGCTAGCTCTTAAAGGTCTAGAGTATTATATAGAAAGTAGAGCGCTAAAAAGTTACTAATAACTACCTAGTAATCTACTAGAGACCTACTACTAAGAATACTAAAGGGGATACTTATATAACTAGAGTAGTATATATCTTATAAGTTAAGGAAGTAAGATACTATAACTATTGAGTTCGGAATTACGCCGCAGCCCCTTCGCAAAAAGACTATAACAAATTCACCTAGTTCGTAGGCATAATTCGGGAAATACTATATAGGTATTTTAACTTATACCCTCTACTAGTTAAGGAAAATAATATATGAACCCTATATATTCCTACTACTCGCAAGCAAACCCTCTTAATATTACTATATAAAGTTAGACGCGCGCTATACTAGGGCTAATTATATTAGAGCCGAACGGGCTACTAAGGCTCTCGTAGCCTAGAAATACCCTCGCTAAACCTTCTAGTAAGGTATTATAAAAGCTACTATATAAGATAACTTCTTAACCTAAAAGGTCGACCTTCTAGTAAGGTACTAAAGGTGCTGCGAATACTACTATATAAGAGGTAACTCCTTAACTAAAGAGGTCTTTCCTAAGAGGTTCTTATAGCTAGAAGTATAAGAAGCTCTATAAGCAGGGCCTTATACCTCTCCCTCTTCCTTATCCACAAAGTCCTAGGTATACCTATAACCTATAATAAATCCTTAACTATATTAGTACTAGACCCTATATATAAAAACGCTAAGCCCGCGCGAGGTACGCCCTTTAACGCTAATAATATATAAGAGCTTACTAGAGAGTTTAGTATTAATATAATTAATAAAACCCGCTCTTTCTTTAACTACTCTATTATATATAGAGAGTATATTATTAATATAGCCCTTAAGAGAGCTCTTATTAATACCCCTAGAGGGGATACTTATTATTATATTATAGCTAAGTAAGTAGACTTAGTAGTAAAAGCTAAGTAGGTTATTATATACCTTATAGAGTAGCCCTTCTTTAAGCAGGTCCTCCGCACTATTAAAGTAGAGGTAGCCTAGGCCCCTTAGGGGTTAGTAAGTACGGCTTGTGCTAACTGCTTTAATATAGAGAGAGCGTTGCTAATAATAGCATAGCTGCTGCGAAGGCGTTAGCTAACCCGATCGAACAAGAGGACTACTAGTGGACGAAGTAGTAATAGAGGCAGTATTAGCAGCGCGGGTAGTGCGCGAGAGGAAAAGTTAATAGTTTTATAGTTTAAATAATTAAAAACCACGTTATTATTAATATAAAGCTAAAGATCGTAAGGCTATAGGCACGTATAAGTATAGCTATAGTTAGGAAAGGATCACGTAACTAAAGGCTATATATTATCAGGAGGCGCGGAGTTAGAAGGTCTATTACACTTAAGTAGGTAAAATCACTATGCAGTAGCTAGAGGCTATACTATAACTATTAAAACTCTAGATCCTCCTTAGGTACCTCCCTAGTATAATACTAATAACTTTAGAAGGGCACGAGGGACCCCTATACTTATTATACTTATAGAACTAGAGGCTATATTACCTAGTACTACCTTAGTAAGGAGGACTAGCTACCTAGGGTTATAAAAGTAAAGACCTTAAAAGAAGAAATAGTATATTATAAGGTTATAGATAACTACTAGGTAATAACTAACTCTTTAGAAGAAAATAAGGAGTTAGGAAAAGACTAACTCTAGAGCGAAATTAGGCCCTAGAGCTTACTAAGGAGGAGATATTAAGTTAGAAAGAATATAAATAGGGATAACTAGCTAATAATAAGCTTATTATTATTTAAGTTAGAGTTAATAGAGGATATCTAGCTTATACCCTAGTAAATACTAGGAATAATACTTATATAATAATTAACCTATCCCTAGCTTAATACCTCCGCCTTCTATATATTAAGAAGAGATACTAACTTATAAGAAGGTATATACTTAGTAGACTATTACTAAGTAATATACTAAGTATAGTAATATTTAACTTAGAAATAAGTAGCTATACCTAGTATATCTTTATATATATAGTTAATAGCCTAGACCCTAATATCCTCTTAGGGCGCTCTTAAATAGAATAGAGCTAAGTTATTTATAATACTATAGCTTACTAAGTATATTATAAGAGGGGATAAGTTAGGCTATATCTAAAGGACTAAGAAGAAACTCCCCTTATAAAGGAAATAAGGGCTATAAAGTTCCTTAATATACCCTTATTCTTTATAATCTACTAATACCTAGCGAGATAATAGGGTAAGTACTAGGAGGGTATTAAAGAGGTATTAATATAAGCTATTAGCTTATTTAATATTAAGAAAGCCTTAAACCTAAGACTAAAAGAGGATTAATAATACTATCTCCTAAACTAGGTCTTAAGGGAGTTTCCTAACCTATTTAACCCTAATAAGGCTTACTTATTACCCCCTAGGTAACTAGAGGTAGACTATTAAATTAACTTTATACTAGGACTAGATAGGAGGGAGCTACTACTCCCCTAGGGCCCCTTTTATAATATATTAAGAGAAGAGCTATTAGTATTAAAAGAAACCTTATAAGACCTCTTAGATAAGGGGTTTATTAGGGCTAGTAGCTTATTTACTAGGGTATTAGTGCTCTTTATAAAGAAGCCTAGTAGGGGGATTCGCTTTTATATTAACTATAGGGCCCTTAATATAATTATAAAGAAAGATTACTACCCTCTCTTATTAATCTCTAAGATATTACGCTAGGTAAGCGTAGCTAAGTAATATATTAAGTTAGATATAGTAATAGCTTTTTATAAGCTAAGGGTAATAGAGGAGTATTAGGAGAGAACTATATTTTATACCTAGTATAGGTTATTTAAATAAGTAGTCTACTTATTTAGCCTAATTAGCACCCTTACTAGCTTCTAGTAATATATTAATAATACTCTATAAGATTTCTTTAATAACTTCGTTACTACTTATATAAATAATATATTAATTTATTTAAATAGAACGAGGGAAGACTATAAGAAAAAGGTCTAGGAGGTCCTCTAGAGGCTAGCGGATATAGGCCTAAACCTTAACCCTATAAATTATAAATTCTTAGTTAAGAGGGTTAAGTATATAGGGTTTATTATAATAATAGGAGAGGGTCTCTCTTATAACCCTAAGAAACTCTAGGTAATTACTAAGTAATTACCCCCTACCTCCCTAAAGGGGGTCTAGAGCTTCCTAGGGTTTATAAACTATTATAATATATTTATATTAGAATATAGGGATATTATTAAACTACTTATACTACTTACTAGGAAAAATATAATATTCTAGTAGGGAGATAATTAAGAACGAGCTTTCTTATATTTTAAGTAGCTTTTTAATACCTAGCTAGTACTCTATTAGTTTAATCTAGAGGATAAGATTATTATTAAAACTAATTATTTAAGATTTATATTAAGAGAAGTATTCTTATAAGTTAACCTAGGGGGTATCTAGCGCCCTATAGCGTTCTACTTCTAGAAGCTCTTACTTATAGAATATAACTACCCTATTTATAATAAAGAGCTCTTAGTACTCCTTTCTTACCTATATATATAAAGGGTAGAGCTATATAATATAACTACTTTTAAGGTATTAACTAACTACTAGAGGCTTAAATACTTTATAAAGAAGTAATACCTTATAGAGCGCTAGAGCTAGTAAGTAGAGGAGCTATCTTAGTATAATTTTACTATTAAATACCGCCTTAGTAGGGAAATAGTAGCCCCTAATACTCTCTCTTAGAGGGAATAGGATATGGTATAAGGGTAGGATAACGAGCAGAAGTAGGGGAGGGTCTTATAGCTAATACTAAACTATGCTTACCCCTATAGGGACCCTATAGTTAGCCCCCTAGTAAGGAGAAGTTAGAAGGGCTATACTAATATCCTAGATACTATAGTCTTTAATAGCAACCCTAAACTATAAGCGCTATAGCTAGAAACTATAAAGAAGGATATAATATATAAGGCTATATATTATATAGTTACTTACTAGCTTTAGAGCTTCCTATTAGATATAAAAGCTAAGGTTTAAATTAATAAGTATAATATTAATAGTTAGGGGAGGCTAATATTTAAGGGGAGGCTATAGGTACCTAGTAGGGAGGATAATAATAACCTACTAGGGGAGCTCTATATAAAGATTATCTAATAGAGCTATAACTTAAGTATAACTACCTACCTAGGCTATAATATCACGCTAGAAATAATAAGCTAGTAGTTTTATTAGCTAGGATAATTATAAATAGTATAGAGATTTATAAGAAACTATAATATCTATAGAGGGATATATATCTAGAGGTAAGCTAAGAGGGGCTTCCTTAAGCCCCTACTAGTACCTACCTAGTTATACTTAGACCTCTTAATAGACTTTATTATAAACTTACTACTTATAATAGATAATACTAGCTAATACTTATAGGTTATAGTAGATAGGCTAGGTAAGTTAGTAATACTAGAGGAGATAGGTACTATTAAGGTAAAAGCTTATACCTACTAGTTCCTTACCTCCTACTTCTAGTTCTATAGGTTCCTATATAATATTATTAGTAATTAAGGGTCTAACTAAGTAAGCTACTTCTAGGCTAAATTCTACTACCTTATTAGTATAAGGAGGCTATTAAGTACTACTTACTACCTATAGACTAATAGTAATACTAAGAGATAGAACTAAGAGATATAAGCTATCTTATATATATTTATAATCTAGGTATAGGATAACTAGGGGTAGCTCTTACTTATTACCTAGCTAGCGCTCTATAATAAGGTTAGTAGTATAACTAAGCTCTTCTTATTCTTCTTAGAATATAAGTACTATATTAACCCTATATTTATAGTAGATAATATAATAGAGGAAGTCCCCTCTAGGGATATAATAGCTACCCTCCTAGTAATAAGACTATAAGAGGTAGTAGACTTTATCTAAGTAAGTATTATAGCTACCTAGTAGTATAATAAGGAGAATATAAACTAGTATAGGATACCTATAGAGGAGTACTAAGTAAGTAATAAGGTCTAGCTTTTAATAGCTAACTATAAGAGCCCTTAGCTTAATAAGAAGCTATTATAGTTATACTATAAATATACTATAGTTAGAGTCCTAAGCTTATATATTATTAAGTTAGACGTGCCTAGTAATATCTACTTAAGGTTCTATATAGACCTCCTCTAGAAGGTACTAGAGGACCTCTTGCTTATATAGGTAAGGATAGACCCCTAGCTACTACTAATTATAACTAATAATAGCGAATTTAAGTAGTATATAGAGGAGATATATATAGCGTAATAGAAGGTAGTTAGGCGAGAGTAGAAACGCGAGGTCCTAGTTAAGTAGGAGGGGTATATAGAGCCTACCTAGGAGCTTATAGAGGTTATTATAAAGACTACTATAATAGATAGGTATAAAGCCCTATATAGACTAGTTATAAATAATAATAGTAACCTAGCTTATACCTAGGGGGGAGCTAGCTAGGAGGGGGGATAGTATTATAGGCTACGCCTAGGTTAAGCCTACCTAGGCTTCTACCTAGGTTTATTACCTTAAGGAGCTACCTAGGGCCTACCTAGGGCCTACCTAGTTATTCCCTATAGACTAGTGAAATCTCTACTAGAGAGGAAAACTTCCCCTTTTTTCCTCTTTAGCTTAAATAAATAGTATTATAGCGACCTTATGTTAAATAAACTTAGGTCTAACCCCTCGTAAAGTTAACTTTAAACTTTAGATCCTAGGCGTTATAGATAAGGATAAAGCTATATTAATACTTATAACTAAATAATTACTTATACTAACCCTCGTTCTTATAACTAAGTCTCTAAATAGAAGAATCCTAAAACTTCTAAAGGGATAGGTAGGTTAGAAGGGGGGGTAGCTATTATCCCCTAATCCTACGCTAGAGCTAGATAAAAGCCTAGCCCTAATAGATAGAGTAATAAGTATAATATATATACTAGAAACGAACTATATATATAAAGCTATTAGGGAAGTTAATTCTAAAGGGGAATAGATCGAGGATTATATTATAATTAAACTACTCCCTGCTTTATAATACGTTTCTAAAGTAGGTAAGAGCGATAAGAACGAACCTTTAGATAGTAAGCCCTTAAATCTACTAATATAGCTATACTAGGATAGAGAGGAGAGGGCTAATACTAAATAGAGGTCTAACTAGGTATATAACTAGGAGGGCTATAGCTAAACTTATTAAAGCTAATAACTATATAATCTACTACCTAGTAACTTATAACTAGGAATAGCGGAAAGCAAATCCCGCTCTAGTTATTAGTTTTTTATAAGAGTATAGCTATAGGCCTAAACTAGGAAAGGCTAGAATACTAAAATATAGGTATACGTAGTTATATTAAACTATTACTCAACCTTCTAAGTCTCTAGCTTATAGAGTTTTCTTAAGAGTATATATATTTACTACTAATTTGCTAATATTTTGCTAATAGCGTTAGCTCTATATCCTATACCTGCTATTATTCCTTATAATTACCCCCCCCCCCTCTAAAGCTTTAATCCCTAAGGCATACTAGTAGGGTAATATAGCTCTATATTATTATAGATATTATTACTAACTATAGGGCGGCGTCTCTACGCCTTTATTATATTATTTACTCTTACCCTCTATACTAGATCTAGGTAGTTATAGTATATAACGTATTTTCGTTTTCCTAGCGCGTTATAGGTATTTTTAAATTTCGATTATTACTATTATTTTTTAATTAATTATTAATAGTTATATAACTATTTAGTAGTATATAACTAGTAATTATTTAGCTTTATTACCTAGTAACTTAAAATATAAAAGGGCGTCTTCTTTTTAAGGTCTCTAACCTAGTTAGAATTTCTCCTCTTTATAATCTTTTTTAGTCTAGCTACCTCTCCTATTTTAGCGCTTATTTTATAAGCTTTTATTATAATTATTAAGTTCTCTCCCTTTCTCTTCTAATCTTACTTATATCCCTCTCTAGCTTTTTACTAATAGCTCTCTATAATATCTTATGTTATATATATAGATATAGTTCTTATAAAATACCTCTATAATCCTGAGATTCTTTCTAGTAATCTTACTAGTAATACTAATAATAGCTATCCTTACCTTAGCTATTTTTATAAAATATATTAGGATATTATCTACCTTTGCTATATATATAGCAAGCACGCATAGAAGTATATCTATTATAACTTTAATAAGAAGAAATATACTACTATAAGTCTCTACTAATTTACTAATAGGTCGCTATATATTAACATTTTTTAAGTCTCTTAGGAGCTTTAAGGCGTAGCCTAAATAACTTAGAATATATTCTACTAGATCTAGATCTAGTAGCGTAATAGTATTCTAACCCCTCTTTATTATTATTATATTCTAGCTATACTTAGTAACTATTTAATAGTATAGAAGTATATTACTAAGCTTATCTATAATCTTACTACTAGTAGTAATAGCTATAATATAGAGTAGCTTTAGCTCTAGGAGCTTACCTTAATCTATAAGTACCTCACGCTTAACGTCCTAGTCTATATAGGCTATTACTTGCTATTCCCTTACTAATTATATCCTACTAACTACTAGCTTTTAGGTTAGTACCCTTTATAATAGTATTAATATTCTTTAGCGCTTAAATACCGCCTAGCTAGTATATATTTATAAT
This sequence comes from Colletotrichum ledebouriae, assembly GCA_036785755.1. NCBI lineage: Eukaryota > Fungi > Ascomycota > Sordariomycetes > Glomerellales > Glomerellaceae > Colletotrichum > Colletotrichum ledebouriae. Next base: position 73,833 of record JAVHLU010000128.1, read on the forward strand.
AATAATCCTATTAACTACCTCTATAATAAGATTAACTACCTACTTAATAACCCTTTAATAAAACTAGTCCCTATATACGCCTATAAGCGTAATATCGCCTTTTTCCCTAGGTTTTATAAGGAGCTTTAGGAAAATCTCGCTAAGTATACTACTAATAATATCCCCTCCTATTTTATTATTATTACTAGTACTTACCCTATCTCCTACGCCTCCTACCTTAATACCCCTACTAAGTATAGCTAAAGTAATAGCGAAGAGTTAGTAAAGAAGACTAAGAGAGCTAAGGTTACTATTACTATCTCTAATAATAATAGTTCTAGCAGCGAGTTAGGTAATAGCACTAGTAGCGAGTCGGCTAGTAATTAGCCTATAGGTAGTAATAGTAGGGATACTAATAGCGCTAGTTTAGTAACTAGTCGCTATAGTAGTTATAATAGTGCTACTCGTAGTTATAATAGTTATAGTAGTCGCCCCTATAGCTATCCTAAGAAGTTAATAACTAATTAGATAGTTAGCTCTTTTCCCCTTTATAAGATAATACCCCTTTTTACTATAGCCTTAGCGATAATTTACTACTTAATTTAATTAAAGTTTTACTTCTAATTTAAGTTCTATTTCATAGTCTTATAGTCTGCAATTACTAACTTATTATAATAGTTTTAGTAGCTAGTTATCCTACTTCTTATAAGCCCTCTTATATTATCTATTAAACTTATAAATAGCCTCTTGCGCGTTTGCTAAGTTCTCTATAAGCTCTTATATATTATATTCTATAAGCTATCCTACTTACTTAACTAAGTATTATATATTATTACTAACGCCTTATTATATAATAATCTCTTTAACCTCCTCTTCCTCTAGCTTATCCTTAAGCTCTAGGTATATAAGTAAGCTTTTACTACTTACTTAGTAATTATCTTATAGCTCTAGTAAGGTGACTAAGAATATATTATATATCCTTTAGTACTATAATAATAAATAAACTCTATAAGCTTATATATTAATTAGTTCTATAATAGCTACTTATATAAACCTAGGCGCTAGTTTTTTATTCTTAAACTAGCAGTTCTTTATTAATAGCCTAACGACTTATCTCTAATAGTAGGTCTATTCCTTATACCTTATATTATAATACTTAGCTTATACCTTAGTAGCTTTCTACTACTATTCCTAGGCCCTCTTATAAAGCTTTAAGATATATTTAATTCGCTCCCTTATACCCTATACTATAACCCTATTGGCAAGGGTTATATATTCCACGTAATATAGGTAGTAGCTATATAGGGCGTCTATTAGTAAGCAGCTAGTAGTACTATAGCAACTATTATTATATATAAACTCAGCCTCGGGTAACTAGATAGCTTATTCTTATAGCGAGTCGCTAGTATATACTTATAAGTACTTTTCTAATATCTAGTGTATCCTTTTAAACTACCTATTAGTTTAGGGGTAATATATAATAAAGAGGTAGCGCTTAATAGCCCTCTCTCTTATAAATTCCTCTTAAAATTAGCTAGTAAGGAGCTTATCTTAGTTACTAATAATACCCTCTAGGGTATTAAAATAGTACTTAACCTATTTATAAATAATCTGCGCTAACTTAGTAGCTATTAGCCGCTTTATTATTAGAATAAATATAGCAAACTTAGTTATCTAGTATATAATAATAAGAACTATGTTATACTCCCCGCTTTTATACTAATAGCTTAGCGGTAGTCTAGTAATAAAGTCTATACTAATTTCCTAAAACGGGTGCGCTAGTAGGGGTAGTAAGTATAACTTTCTATAGGGCTTATACCCTAGAACCCGGATCCCTTAGTATATATAGCACCCTATAATATAATTATATATATCTATAGCTAAGTTTAGCTAGTAGAACTTCCTTAAGATTAACTTAGTAGTCTTATTTACCCCTATATAACCCGCCCTGCGGTTATTATAGTATTAGCAAAGGATTTTAAGTCTTAGGGACCTCTCTTAAGGTATCTCTAACCTTCCCTTATAGAGCAAGGTTCTATAGCTATTAATTATATAGCCCCTATAATCGCTAGCTAGTCCATATACCCTCTCTAATTAGGTCTAGTAGTATAAGTCGTTAGCTTATAGTCTATAGATAAGACTTTCTATTGCTTTAGAGGGTTACTAACTATATACTATTTCGCTTATTATAAGCTCCCTTATAACTTAGTATAAGATATACTACTATACTATAGTAACCCTAGCTCTAAGTAAGTCCTCTAGGTTAGTAACCTCTCGCTAAGTGTTCTCTATATCTTCCCTTACTCTTTAGTATTAGGTTATTATAGCTACTATAGTTATAGTAGTATTAGTATACTATAGAGCGCTATATTAACTAGAGACCGAGGTATCTCTACCCCTAGAGCTATCTATTTAGAAAGGGCCTTATTTTATACTAGCCCTTATAGCGTTAATAAATACTCTTAAGGTCTCTATATTACCTTATAAAGTAATAATACTTATCTAGAGGTCTATTAGTAGGTTACTAATAAACCCTAGCTTCCTTACTAGGGTTAGGAGTATATTATTATATTTTACCTCCCCCTCTATATAATCTAGCCTCTTAGATAGCCTATCTACTAGGTTTATAACCCCTAACTTATACTCTAGGTTAAAGTTAAATACTAAGAGTTTATATACCTATCTAGCGAGCCTTCCCTAAAGGTCCTATATTAATACGCTAATAACTCCCTTTAGCGCCTAGTAATCTATTAAAATTATAAACTTTTTTAATATACTTTAAAGGTAGTAAGCCTAGTAGTCTAGGCTTTTAATTATAATAAGAAGCTCCTACTAGCTTACTCCCTAATACTACTTAATATTACTAAGCTTCTATAAATAGTAAGTAACTAGTTACTACTAGCTATTAATATACTACGATAGGATACTAGATATAGCTTTTATAGAAGTATCTATTTTAACCCTTATTTCGCAAGTTAAGTCCTAATATTAGAGAATAGTTACTAAGTAGAAAGTAGCTTAGAGCTATTTTAAGGCTTATTAGGCCTCTTCTAGCTAGTAAAATTCGCTTCCCTTCTTACTATTCTTACTACCCTTTAGTAGGGATATTATAGGGGTTATAATACCTAAATAGCTTATAATAAACTTATAGTAAAAATTATAAAATCCTAGGAAGACTTAGATCTCCCTATATATCTTAGGTAGCTTCTATTTAGTAATAGCTCGGACGTAGGTTTAGTCTATTAATATACTTTTAGGTATAATAATATACCCTAGGAACTCTACTTATTATTAGTAAAACCTATACTTATTAAGCTTAGTATATAGCGCTTACTAGCGAAACTTATAGAGCACTTAGCGAAGGTCCTTTATATATTACTCTCTTATCTTAGAGTAGACTATAATATTATCTATATAAGTAATATAATAGGTATCTAGTAGCTTAGCGAGCGCTTAGTAAATATATACCTAGAATATTACTATGGCGTTTATAAGTCTAAATAGTATAATAATATATTCAAAGTGCCTATAATAAGTCCTAAAAGCTATCTTCTAGTAGTTTTCTAGCTTAATATAGATATAGTAATATATATCTTAAAGGTCGATCTTTAAGATCTATTTTACTCCCTAAAGCCTATTTAATAGCTTACTAATAAAGGAGAGTGAATATTAGTTCTTTAGTATTACCTTATTAAGGCCTTAATAATTTATATAAAAGTATAAAGATCTATCCTTCTTAAGTATAAAGAGAATAGGGGCGCCTACCTCGCTTATTAAGAGTTAAATCTATCCTATTACTTAGTTATTAGTAATATATTAGTAGAGCTCCTCTAGCTAGTACTTATTTAGTAAGTAGATAGGCTTATATAGAGGTTTCTTCCCTTTAACTAAGTTAATAATATATTCTATACTCTCTAGGACTAGGTATTCCTTTACTAACTACTTATTAAATATTACTTATTTATTAAGTAGCTCTAGTAGTAATTCTACTTTACCCTCTAAAGCGTCCTCTTTACCTAGGACCTCTATTAGTAGCTTATAGGGGGTAATATTCCCTAATATATATATAATATAAGCTTTCTAGCTATTCTTAATAACCTCTTATATAAACGCTAATAGCTTAGTAATACTAAGGTGCTTATATCCCTAGGTATTTATCTAGGTATTAATTATAATACCCTCCCTTCCTATAGAGTATTATAATAAGAGGAGGTCCCCTACTCCTTTAGGGTAGGGAGCCCTAGTAAAGAGTTATTATATCTTCCTTAGTTATCCCCTTAAGTTAATAAGGAAGAAGGTTAACTAGTATATATTCTAGCTTATTATAGAGGACCTATTAAACCCCTCTAATATAGGGGTGCGCGCTACTATAGGTTATAATTATAGGGATTTTACTAGTTAACTACTAATAATATTAACTTAGGAATAGGAATCTATATTCACTACTACTTCTTATTTAGTAATATTCTAGAGAATAATTACTTATCCCTTTATAGTATCTCCCCTTAGGAAGGTATCTAGTTTTAATATAGGTATAGGGGTTACTAGTATAATCCCCTGGCTTATTTATTTTCTAATAAGTTAAGTTCCTTAACCTCCCTTATAAATTAGATTATATTAACCCTCGCTTTCTTAGTAAATATTTAGTATCCTACTAGTATTTTATTAGCGCTTTATTATTTATCTAAGTAGTTTACCCTCTTATACCCTTTCTTCTTATAGCTAAAGTATACTAAGGGGTTAGATATTATAAGTTATATATTAGAGCTAAACGTAAGCTAGCCCCTATTAGATCCCTATAATATACTACTAACTAGTTAATAAGGTATTAGGCTCTAGGTACCTCGCGTAGTTCTATAGCTAGAGCTCTACTAGCCCCCCCTTTAGCTCGCCCTTACTATAGGGGGGACCCTTAGCGCGTGCTCTTTATTTATATATTACTTCTTACTTTTACTCCGCAGGGTCTTACTACCCTATTAGTAATATATCTCTTATAAGTATTCTACTTCTATAGCTATATCCCTTAGTCTTTATATTTTAACCTTCTAATATTTAAGCTCCTTATATAGAAAGGGGGCTAGTTAGAAGTATAATATATAGGCCTTAGCCTTATTATTTTCTATACTAACTATACTTAAGTTCTAATATATTACTAACTATTTAGTAAAGAATTATATTAATAATTATATCTCCTTTTACCTTATTATATCTAGCTTTTTATAATACCTCTACTCTTAAAGCTCTAGGTTAATATATTATTAGTAAATAAACGCTATAAGGTTAGCCTAAGCTAGGTCTCCTTCTAGCCTAGCCTTATAGTATTACTACTAGGTCTATAGGGATAAGCTTATCTTTATAAGCACTTATTAGATCTATTACTCTAGTATATTACTAGCGCGTAGTTAATATCTATCTTTAACCGCCTAGATCTAGTTATTAACCTAGTTTATATTAAAATCCTTACTTATAGTATAGTAATTATATATAGGGGGTTTCTTATATTCTCTCTATAAGTACCTCGTTACTAAGTAGTTAGTAAGTTCCTATAATAAGGTAGTAATTTATTTCTTATACTACTATTATTATAGATATATCTACTCTATAAGACTCTCCTACTATCTCTATAATAGTCTTATTACTTAGGTAAGGATACCTAAGATACTAGCTTCTTAAGGGGTCTTAGGCGGGGTACCCTATTAGCTACTACTTACTATTTATTCGCTAAGCGAGGGTAGGTCTACCTACTCTAGCGCTATCTAGGACTAAGCCTACCCCCTTAGGGTTATCTCTCCTACTATATTATTACTAGGGTTATCTATCCCCTTACTATAGTATCTGCGCTATATGCCTTATATCTTAGGGCTTAGCGAGCAACCTATATTATATTAGCTAAGACCCTATTAGTTATATTCTATATACCTAGCCTAGAGTTTATTATAATTAAACTCTATTACTAATTTATTAGTATATTATTACTAGTTCGTTTTAGATATTCTAACTAGCGCTAGTTTCTTAAATTAAGGAAGAAGTAATAGAGTTATAAGAGTATAGCTATAGGCCTAAACTAGGAAAGGCTAGAATACTAAAATATAAGTATATATAGTTATATTAAACTATTACTTAACCTTCTAAGTCTCTAGCTTATAGAGTTTTCTTAAGAGTATATATATTTACTACTAATTCGCTAATATTTTGCTAATAGCGTTAGCTCTATATCCTATACCCGCTATTATTCCTTATATTTTTATTCTAATACTATATAGAGCGGGAGCGGGTATCTAGCTTCTTTAAGACTTTTATACCTAATTAGTAGAAGGCCTTTTTAGAAGCTAAAATAAGGTATTATACGCTCTATAGCTATGTTTATATTACTATTTATAGTGCAAAACCTACTTATATAACTATAATAATTTATAAACGTCTTACTACTAATAACTTTACTAAGCTACCTCGCTTATAAAAGGAACTTTTAAACCTCCTATAGGCGCTCTAAACTTGCTTTAAAGAAGTAACTAAGGTTAAGATAGGTAAATTATAATAGATAGATACGTAGCGTGTTATTAATTAAGAAATAATAATAAAGAGACTAATCCCTTTAAAGTAGGTATTTACTTATAAATTTAATAAGGATAATATCCTTAACTAGTATAAAGTAAGGATCTATATTTAAGGCGATTAGTAAGAGAAGTCGCCCCTTGAACAGACTTATATAGCAACCCTCGCTACTTATACCTTTAGGGTAGTAATAGTAATTACTATATAATTCAACCTCGAAGTTAAATAATTTAATATTATTAACGCGTTCCTAAACGCCTCCTAGGACCTAAATAAAGAACTAATTATTTATAAGTTATTAAATAGCTTTAAGTAGCTTAGAAAGTATATTAAACTACGCTATACGCTCTATAGGCTAAGGGATATACTACTACTCTAGTATAAGGAGTTCTCCTTAACTCTTTAGCACCTAGGCCTTATACTTATAAATAAAGACCTATATCTCTTCTAATTAACTAAGAAGAGAGTCCTCGTTATTTTCTATATAGATAACTTCCTTATCTTATTTTATAGGAACTATAAAAAAGTAGTATAAAGAGTAATTACTAGTTTAAAGGAAGCGTATAAGTTAAAAGAATAAGGCCTAGTTAAGTACTATTTTAAAATTAGAGTTATTTATAACTAAGCTATATAAAAGATATACCTTTCTTATAACTAATATATTAAATAAGTTATAAAGAAGTTTAATTTACTTAACTTAAGAGCGCTAGTAACCCCCCTTCTAAACCTACTACTTTTAAAGAATAAAATAGTAGTAATACTATTAGAGGTAAAGAGTTTCTAAGAGAAGATTAGCTCTATACTCTATATTACTATTATAATCTAACCTAATATCGCTTTTATATATTCTCTACTCTTAAGATTCCTAACGAATCCCGCTCCTTATTACTATACTATTACTAACTAGGTTATATAGTACCTATATTATACTTATTACCTTATAATACGCTTTAGTAACTCAGGGGGTAGATAGGTACTACTAATTATAAGTAACGCTTTATTTATAAATAATAAGGAGATATAGAGGTTATCTTAAGGGTATATAATCTCGCTCTTTAGAGGACTAATCTAGTAGAAGGCTATTTAATAAGCTATAGTTATAACGTTAATAATAAAAGTAGAGCTTCTAAGCCTTAAATATACTACTAAAGAAATAATCGCTCTTTAGAGGCTATTTAGAGATATCGCTCTTAAACTTAGTAATATCTAGAAGATTTACTATAATAACTAATAAATAATTCGTCTTATAGTAAGTAAAAAGGAATAGATCTTAATTAAGCTATAGTATATTAATATTTAGAATATGGCCTCTGGCCACTGCATAGTGATTTTACCTGCTTAAGTGCAACAGACCTTCTAACTCCGCGCCTCCTAATAATATATAGCCTTTAGTCACGTGATTATAACTCTCCTAATTATAGCTATACTTATATATACCCTACTAGATAGCCTCACGATCTTTAACTTTATATTAATAATAACGTAGTTTTTAATTATTTAATAGACTACGAAACTATTAACTTTTCCTCTCGCGCACTACCCGCGCTACTAATACTACCTCTATTACCGCTTCGTCCGCTAGCTATACTATTATTAGTAACGCTCTCTCTATATTAAAGCAGTTAGCATAAGCTATACTTACTAACGTTTACCTAGGCTACCTAGGCTACCTCTACTTTAGTAATATAGAGAACTTACTTAAAGAAGGGCTACTCTATAGGGTATATAATAACCTACTAAACTTCTACTACTAAGTTTACTTACTTAGCTCTAATACTATCGCGCCTTATAGAGTCCCCTATAGGGGTATTAAAATAAGCCCTCTTAAGGGCTATACTAATAATATGCTCTCTATATATAGCGGAGTAGTTAATAAAGGAGCGGGTTTTATTAATTATATTAAGGTTAAACTTTCTAGTAATCCCCTCTATATTATTTATATTAAAAGGTATACCTCGCTTAGGCTTAGTATATTTATATATAAGGTTTAGTACTAATATAGTTAAGGGATAAGGATAAGAATAAGGGAGAGGTATAAAGCCCTACTTATAGTAGTTAAGCTTCTTATACTTCTAGCTATAAGAACCTCTTAGGAAAGACCTCTCTAGTTAAGGAGTTACTTCTTATATAGTAGCGTTTATAATACCTTTAGTATCTTACTAAAAGGTTAACCTTTTAAGTTAAGGAGTTATCTTATATAGTAGCTTTTACCTTACTAGAAGGTTTAGTAAGGGCGTTACTATAAGAGCCTTAGTAGCCTATTTAGCTCTAATATAATTAGCCCTAGTATAGCGCATATCCGACTTTATATAATAATATTTAGAGGGTTTACTTATAAGTAGTAGGAACGTATAGGGTTCCTATATTATTTTCCTTAACTAGTAGAGGGTATAAATTAAAATACCTATATAGTATTTCCTAAATTATGCCTGCGAACTAGGTGAATTTGTTATAGTCTTTTTATAAAGGGGCTGCGGTGTAATTCCGAGCTCAATATTTAGAATATATAGCTATAATAAGAACACGCTAGGGGATCGTATAGTATAGTATATATACTAATAAATAATATACTAGCTAATTGTTACAGCGCTGAGTTAGACCTCCCTGAATTTCGGGTCATATAACTTGCGAGTTACATGACTTGCGAGTCACGTGATTACTAAGCGACTCTTTAGCCTTCTGAGGCTACGCTAGCCTATAGTTAGACTTTCTCCTTCTTTAATATAGAATCTACTTAATATAGCGTAATTAAAGTATACTAACCTTTACCTATTTACTATTCGTAATACTATTCTATATTTATCTATTTATTCTCTAGAGATAGAAGTATAATATCTTAACTTACTACTACCCTAACCTTATTAATTAACTAACGCGAGTATAGTACCTAACTAAGCGCTAAGCTAACTAATCTATACTAACTAACTAACCTAAAACTAATTAATACCCCCCCTCTACTTTATTATTAATATACTAAACGAGTTATAACTAGCTAGCTATAGTTATAAGGCTGCGACTATACTTACGCTTAATACTAGAAAGCTCCTAGAGCCTTATATTAAAACCCTTTAATACTACTATACTACGCTACCTAACTATAATACTCCCCTATATAAGGACCTAAAGGTTTTTAACTTAAATAAATCTATATATAAGTAGCCTATTAAAAGCTTATTTATAGACCTTAATATAGAGGGATATAAGAGCTTAGCCTAGAGCGCTATTACTAAGCTATAGAAGTTCCCTAACCTCCTTATTATTAACTATAATTACCTAGGTAATGGCTAGAAAATTACCCTTACCCTTAATAATATAATATAGCTATTTTAGAATAACTCCGATTTAACCCTTACTTAGATTTAAGACTAGCTTATAAAAAGGGCTACTTAAGGTATTAAGTCTTAAGCTTTATACGCTAGATATACTACTATTAGTAATAACCTTTATATACTATATAATATAGCTCTACGCCTAGAATATAAAAATCAAGAGCTCTAGGAGCGCTTAGAGGATACCTATATTACTATTAATAACACTAAGTAATCCGCTACGCTTAAGTATTACTAAGAGGAGTATAATTAGGCCTGATATAATACTACTATTATTATAGAGGAGCGTAATAAGGTAAGGGATATTAATAAAGCCCTGCTTTAGCGTTTTAAATATAATATAACTACTACGCCCCCCCTTATAAGCCCTCCCTCTAGTAACTATAGCGCTATGCTTTAGGCGATCCTTAACTAAATAATATACCTCGAGAGTTAGGTCTACTCTAGCTTATTTATATTAACCGCTAGCTATAGTAGTACCCGCCCTACTAAGATACCTAAAGTCCCTATCTTTATAAGTACTAAGGGTACTAATCCTAAGTACCTAAAGTTTAATACCTAGCTTTTTTATATTAAGATATACTTTAATAGTAAGGAGTATTATAGTAAATCCTAATACTTTAAGTATATACTCTCGCGCCTTAGAGGAACTACTTATAATATTTTATCCCCTCTCCTCTTAGGTAACCCTCTTTAAATTACTATAGCGGAATAGCTTATTAAAGAACTAAAGGGTATTTTTATAAACCTAGTTTAGTATAATAAGGCTTAGATAAAGCTTAATACCCTTATTATCTTATTTAAAGATATTTAGGTTAAGTAGGTAACTTTTACTAAACTCGCTTATAAAGCTAAGCTCTTAGAATCTTAGTAGCGCTAGAAGTTCTATAAGAAGTTACTAGCCTCCCTCTAGAATTAGTACTCTATTTATTATATAAATAGCGCCTTTAACTTCTAGGACTATACTACCTAGGTCTATATTATAGCTTATATTATAGCGCCCTCTAATACCTATTTAGCTAACTAAACCGCTATATAAGGCCCTGCCCTAGTAGCCCGCACTAAACCTTCTAGTAGAGGGAACCCTCGTGCTTAAGCTTATACTAACTAAGGCTATATCCCTAAGGTTTTATATAAGAAGCTTTATAACTAGGGCGCCTGCTTTATCTATAGTAATACTAGCTATACCTCGCGGGATTACCCCTATAAGAGGGCTAGAGCTACTATAAGTATTACTAAGCCTACTAAGGCTATAAGTAGTAACCTAGACCTAGTAGAAAACTAGAGCCCCTAGTAAAAATAGACTCCCTACTAGGGGAGACCTAAAGAGATTAGTAATTAGTAATAGTATCTATTAACTTATAATAACTAATTAGTAATAAGCTACTAGAGAAAGAGTTAGTCCTAGTTTATAATAGATATAGTATTCGCCTTAAGGCTCTTCTTAATACTAGAGCAAATAGCTATACTTTTATAAATACTTATATAACCCCCTTATTAAGGGATTTTTACTATACTAAATATAATAAGCTATAGCACCCTATTCTAGCTACTAATTTTAATAGAGAGCTATTAGATACTATAACCGAGGTATAGACGACCTATATATAAGTAGACTACTAAGAATTAATATAAATACCCCTCCTCTAACTTAATACCAGGAGATATAACCTTATTCCTAGCTACTTATAATTTAATTACTATAATATTAATATAGACGTGCGCTATTAGCGCTTATACTAGCTAAGTAATACCCCTATAGCCCGGGACCTCCTCTGAATAATTATATAAGATGCTAAGGACCTCCTCTAACCTATTAAAATCGATATTAAATATTAACTTAATACTAAATACTACTAAGCTATATTTAAAGCTAAGGAGTAGCTCTATAACGCCTAGAAAGCTATAGTAAGTAAGATAAAAGCCTCTATAAAAATTCTATAACGAAGTAGCGCACCTAGGGACTTAGGATATAATAATAACTTATAGAAGATAAATATAGCGTTAAAGGGAGTATTAACTATAAGTTAGACCTAGCCTATATAGTATTAGAAGCCTAAACCCCTTACCCTCGAGGCTTAGTAAATAAGGAGAAATCTTAATATAGCGCTTATTAGTGCTATAGGGTTCGAAAGGAACCTAAGATATATTAATATTAAATTAAGTTCTATATTACTATATAAGCTTAATCTAATAATTATAAATAAGCGAGAGGAAGAAGAAAGAGGCATTAGCCTACTAGAGGTTAATAAAGCTAAAAATTAATAACTAGTTAAAGAGAGACTCCCCCCCTATCTTTAGGGCTAGAGGGATTATTTTAATAAGATAGCTAGTAATACCTTACCTCTTTACTACTCTTATAACTACTAGATTAAACTAGAGCTTAGTATAAAAGAGTAGCTAACTTTCTACTTATTATATAAGTAATCCTTATTAGAACTCGAGGCTATTTAATAATATCTCCTTAAGAACTTAAAAAAGGGTTTTATAGCACTAAGTAACGCTCTATTTATATCCCTAATACTATTTGTTTAAAAAGCTAATAGATACTTAAGGTTTTATATTAATTTTTAAAAGCTAAATAGATTTACTAAGAAAGACTAATACCTACTACCCTTAATTAATAAAACGCTAAGTTAAATTAGCTAAGCTAGGTTATTTATAAAGATTAATATCCGCTAGGCGTTTTACTAAATCTATATTTACTCTAACTTAGAGGACTTAATAACGTTCTATACCTGCTATAGCTCCTATAAGTATAAGGTTCTACCCTTTGGGCTTTATAATAGCCTAGCGATATACTAATAGTATATAAATAATATACTTATAGAGTATCTAGACGACTTCTATATAGCGTATATAGATAATATCCTAGTTTACTTAGAGGACCCCCTCTAGTATAAAGAATATATTAGAAAGGTCCTTAATTAGCTATATTAAGTAAGGCTTTAGGCTAATATTAAGAAGTACGAATTTAGCGTAATTATAACGCGCTACCTTAGGTTTATTATTATAACTAAAGGGATTAGTCCTAACCCTAAGAAGGTTTCTATAGTAAGGGACTAGTAGCTACTAACTATAGTACGTAGCGTTTAGTCTTTCTTAGGGTTCTATAACTTCTACTACTAATTCGTTATAAACTATAGGAAGATCGCTAGGCTACTTACTAAACTTATAGCTAAAGGCGCCCGATTTAACTTTAATAGCGACTATATAGTAGTATTTATAATACTAAAAGAGGCCCTAATATTAGCCCCTATCCTATGCTACTAGAAGCTTAAACTACCTATCTAGGTTAAGATAGACGCCTCTAACTTAGTTTATACTACTACCCTCTTATAATAATAAACTAATAATAGCCTATAGTACCCTATAGCCTATTTCTTAAAGACGATATTACTAATAGAGATAAACTACCCTATTTATAATTATAAGATAATAGTAATTATTCTAGCGCTAGAGGAGTAGAGGGCTAAACTCTCTATAGCTACCTAGCGTTTCGAGGTTATTATAGATTACTAACTACTACTCTACTTTATAACTAAGCAGCTCCTAAATATCTACTAAGCCTACTAGTTAGGTATCTTAGCTAGTTTTAACTTCTATATCTAATACTACCCGGGGTATAAAAACGTACTAATTAATACCCTCTTATAGAAGAATAAAGACCTCTAAATATAATAAGCTATCTATAAGTCTAACTATACCTAGGTATTACTACTACTTACCTACTTATCCCTAGAGGTAACGAGCGAATTATACTAACTACTTAAATCCGCTTTAAGTCGCCCTATAGCGACTATTAACGCTCTAGAGCTAGAGGATAAGTTAAAAAGTTACCTCCTAGTTAAGTATATCCTCTAGTTAAACCGCGAGCTTAATATATTATTACTTTAGCTACTAAAAATACTTATAGCTACTAAAAAAAAACGCTAGAGAATATAGGAAGGGCTTCTAACTATAGATAGGAAGCTTATAGTACTAGAGGAAGAAGACCTACGCATAAGGTTAATTTATAAAGCTTATATTTAGAGGCTTATAGTATACCTAGGTTAGAATAAGACTATTAAACTCCTAAAGGAACGCTACTACTAGCCCCGCCTAACTACTAATATTAAGTAGTATATTTATAACTACTATACCTATTACTAAATATAGAAGCTAAGAGATAAGCCTCCGGGCGAGTTAAAACCCCTACTAATACTAGACTACCCTTAGGAGCACGTTATAATAGATTTTATATCCTACTTACCTAACTACTATAAGTATAATAACGTATTTGTTATAGTATACCGCTTCTTAAAGAAGATAGTCTCCCTCTCCTATTATAAGATTATTATAGCGCAGGACCTTATATAGTTATACTATACTTATATCTTCTAGTATATAGGTTTCCCTACTATAATTATATCTAATAGGGGTCCTTAGTTTACTTCTAACTTCTAGAATAAGCTTTATAAGATATATAGTATAACTATATAGTTAAGTATAGCGGGTTATACTAAAACTAATAGGTAAATAGAAATTCTTAACTAGTACCTAACTTAATACTTATACTTATAAATAAACTAATTCTAGGATAATTAGAGCGAAATACTCCTTACTATAGACTTCGCCTAAGTAGTATTACTAAACGAAACTATAGGGCTTATATTATTTAAAATCGAGTAAGGATACCTACTATAGATAAGTTTTAACTAGAACTAATATATATAGAAGCTCCTAATAACTAAGGAAAAGATTAACTAGGGTAATACCTAATAGTTAGTATAAAACCTCTATAGCGTTTAGGATATTATAAAAGGGAATATAGCTATAGCCTAATAACGTTATACCCGCGCTACTAATTACTACTACTAACCTAATAACTTAGCTATTAGTAACTCCGTCTATATATTAATAGAGGGATAGCGCTAGGAAAACTCTTTAAAGTTATTAATACTATAGGATAGCTTATAGCTAATTAAAGCTATAGGGCCTAGGGGGATATAGATACTAGACCTATTAAAAGAATATAACTACTACCCTATATTCTACCTAAGTAAGCTTTAGAAAGCTACTAGCAATCCTCTTCTAGGCTAGTTTAAGACCCTACTACCCCTTATTAAGTTTAATAATAAGCTAGAATACGAGGTTATATATATAACTACTAGCTAGTTATACTAAAGATAGTTATAATATCGCGCCGACTAGAAGGGTTATAACTACGATCCTACTTAGTATAACGCTAAGAGTTTTAAGTATACCCCTATAGCACTATAGGACTTCTATATTACTAACCTAATAGTAGCAGGACTACTAAAATACCTTTTAGCTTAGCTCTTAGCTACTATATAAGACGAGGATCCCGCTACTATAGATAATAATAACGCCCTAGTATAAATATAGATAGGGAGGATACTACTAGAGGAATGCTAGTATAGTAATAGATTAGTTACTATAAATAGTAACGCTAGTAAAGGGGGGGGTAATATTATAATACTAAGTTAGACCTCCCTGAATTTCAGGTTATATAACTTATAAGTTATATAACTTACGAGTTATATAATTACTAAGCGACTCTTTAGCCTTCTAAGGCTGCGCTAGCCTATAGTTAGACTTTCTCCTTCTCTAATACAGAATCCACTTAATATAGCGCAATTGAAGTGTGCTAACCTTCGCCTATTCGCTGTTCGTGATATAATAGTCTTATAAAGGTTCTAAAATATAAGAAATTCGAATATTTCTATTTACTCCTTAATCTAAACAATATATAGAGAATAATTATAATAAACGAGGGATACTCTAAATAAGTATAAGAGGGCTAGTAGCGCCTAATTTTTAATTAATTTATAGCTCATTAGCTAGAGAGCTTAAAGTTGCTCCTATAGGAGTAAAAGAATATAATATACCCTAAAGGGCTACCCTAAAACGCTAATTTTCTACTACCTAACCTCAGAGGATTTACTTATACTAATCTATTAGGATATTATATAAAGGTAGTAATACCTCTAGTAAATACGTGCTAATAAGACTATTAACTATATAATATACTATAGTAGCTACGTTACTAGTAAGCGGATAAGGTATAGGTATACCTATGCTAACTACTAGGGTTCTTAATAGAACTAGGGCTGGAGATAGAGTAATAACGCTATATATACTAGAACTACTTATTACCTTAGGAGCCCTACCCGAACCCTTATTATTACTACCCTTTTTTACTACTATAATCTCCTCCTTCTAGGTAATAATAGCTTTATAGAGCGTAGCTCTCTAATAAGTAAGGGTCTATATATTATATTAGAAATTAGTTATAGGAACGAAGCGTATATAGAACCTTACCTTTTTAACTACTAGGTTATTTAAAGTCTTAGCTTTAGTATATTAGTAGGCTATAATAGTAATAAGGGTGCTTATTTATTAATAAGGTACCTTACTCTTATAATAGTAGTTATACTTACTTATTATACTAAGCGAGTACTTTCTATCTAATAAGCTTAAGAGCTTACTTAAAATATATTAAAAGTAGTGCTTATTAAATATGGGTACTTACTCTACCTCTATACCTCTACTAGGGAGAGGAGGGCTAGGAGGGGGCTCTAAATTACCCTTATTAATACCCTCCTTCTTATCTATCTCCTTAGGGATTATAATAATAATAAGGTTAGTAATATTCTAGAGTATAGTTATAATAATAAAGGGATTATAACTTATTAGGAGCTATCCTCTTAGAATACCTAGGAGGGTAACCCTAAGGTCTCTTAAGCTATAAACCCTTACCCTTAGAGCTACTCTCTATAAGTTATTTCCCTTTCTTCTTTTTACTTACTATATAATATATTAATATATTATATATTAATAATAGGAAGGAATAATATATATATAACCTTATTATTACTCTCTAGGGGAGGAGGGCGCGCCCCTCTACCCCTAGTTTTATTCT
>JAVHLU010000129.1:0-90557 GCA_036785755.1 Colletotrichum ledebouriae
TAATATAATTAATAAAACCCGCTCTTTTTTTAACTACTCCGTTATATATAGAGAGTATATTATTAGTATAGCCCTTAAGAGGGCTCTTATTAATACCCCTAGAGGGGATACTTACTATTATATTATAACTAAGGAAGTAGACTTAGTAATAGAAGCTAGATAGGTTATTATATACCCTATAGAGTAGCCCTTCTTTAAGCAGGTCCTCTGCACTATTAAGGTAGAGGCGGCTTAGGCCCCTTAGGGCTTGAATATTAGTAAGTATAGCTTATGCCGAATAGAGAGAGCGTTGCTAATAACGGTATAGCTGCGAAGGCGTTAGCTAACCCGATTAAATAAGAGGATTATAAAGATAGTAACGACTTCTAGTGGACGAAGCGGTAATAGAGGCGGTATTAGTAGCGCGGGTAGTGCGCGAGAGGAAAAGTCGATAGTTTCGTAGTTTAAATAATTAAAAACCACGTTATTATTAATATAAAGTTAAAGATCGTGAGGCTATCTAGTAGGGTATATATAAGTATAGCTATAGTTAGGAGAGTTATGATTATATAACCGAAGGCTATGTATTATTAGGAGGCGCGGAGTTAGAAGGTCTATTGCACTTAAGCAGGTAAAATCACTATGCAGTGGCCAGAGGCCTATAGTTATTTATATATAATAGTATAGCTCTACTTATTAGTATATTGCTATAATAGGAGGTATAAATTAAATTTTATACTACGTATTATAGTTAATACTTTTCTCTTTTCATATAAGTAATTAATACTAAATACGCTTAGTAAAGTTATCCTGCTTAAGGGCATCTAATATATTTAACGCGTTAAATATACCTAAATATATTAACCCTTATAAAAGGGCTTATCGCCTTTAAGGAGAAAACCTTCTAAATCTATAGATTTTTCACCTATATTCTTTCGCTTACTACTTGGACCGTATTACTAACCTTATGATTATTATAATTCCTAAGGAGATAAATAGAAAGGAGGGTATTAATAAGGGTAGTTTAGAGCCCCCTCTTAGCCCTCCTCCCCCTAGTAGAGATATAGAAATAGAGTAAGTACCCCTGATTAATAAGCGCTATTTTTAATATATTTTAAATAAGCTCTTAGGCTTATTAGATAGAAGGTACCTACTTAATATAAGAAGGAAATATAACTACTATTATAAGAGCAAGGTACCTTATTAATAAATAAGTACCCCTATTACTATTATAGCCTACTAATATATTAAAGCTAAGACTTTAAAAGACCTAGTAGTTAGAAAAACAAGGTTCTATATATACTTTATTTCTATAACTATCTTCTAATATAACTTATAATCCCTTGCTTATTAGAGAACTATACTCTATAATTATAGGGTACGTCCAGTTCAAGCCTACCTAGGCTTCTACCTAGGTTTACTACCTTAGGGAGCTACCTAGGGCCTACCTAGAGCCTACCTAGTTATTCCCTATAAACTAGTAAAATCTCTACTAGAGAGGAAAACTTCCCTTTTCCCTCTTAAGCTTCAATAAATAGTATTATAATAACCTCTTATTAAATAAACTTAGGTTTAACTCCTTATATATTTAAGCTTATTACTATAATAATAATCATAGGTTAAGCGCTACTCCTTACTAGTTAATAAAATAGTTAATAATAATATAGCTAAACCTTAAGATAGGCTATTATAAATTAATTTAGTAGTAGTAATAGAGCCCCTCTAGTAAGAGTTATAAGAGGTTAAGTAGGGAAATAGCTAATATATAGCTATATAGACCCCTATAAGTATTATTATTAAGGTATTAGTATTACTTAGTATAATATACTAGAGGCTACTACCCCTACTCCTAAAGTTTTTAAGTAAATAAAAGGAATATACTCCCTAGGTATAATAAATAAGATGTAAGATTACTATAGATAAGGCGTTCTATACTATAAATATAGAGGTGTAATACCTTATTAACTCCTACTTAGATACTATATCCTAATTAATAGTTTCTACTTTTTATAGAGCTAGGGGGAGGAGAGGAAACTATAACCCCGAGGACTTTATAGCCTACCTAGATTAGATATATAAGAACCTAAATATCTAGTTATAAGCTATAGCCTAACTATAGACCTTCTAATAAAAGGAGAATAAATCCCTAATAACTTTCTTATTAAGATTTAAATAAATACTAGCTAATATATATAGTATAAACTAGCTAAGTTAAGTCTAGATCTTATTTCTAGAGACCTCTCTTACTCCTAGGCTAAGAGACTAGCTAATTATTATTAACCTACTAGCTAATTATAATAGCTAGCTCTTAAAGGTTTAGAGTATTATATAGAAAGTAGAGCGCTAGAAGGTCGCTAGTAACTACCTAGTAACTTATTAGAAACCTTCTACTAAGGATATTAAGGGGGATACCTATATAACTAGAGCTATATATATCTTATAAGTTAAAGAAATAAGACGCTATAACTATTAAAACTCTAGATCCTCCTTAAGTACCTCCCTAGTATAATACTAATAACCTTAGAAGGGTATAAGGGACCCCTATACTTAATATACTTATAGAGCTAGAGGTAATATTACCTAGTATTACCCTAGTAAGGAGGATTAGCTACCTAGACTTAGAAAAATAAAGACCTTAAAAAAAGAAATAGGATATTTTAAGGTTATAAATAACTACTAGGTAGTAACTAACTCCTTAGAAAAAAACGAGGAGTTAGGAAAGGATTAACCCTAGAGCGAAATTAAGCCCTAGAGCTTACTAAGGAGGAGATACTAAGTTAGAAAGAATATAAATAGGAATAACTAGCTAATCATAAGCTTATTATTATTTAAGTTAAAGTTAATAAAGGATATCTAGCTTATATTCTAATAAATACTAGGAGTAATACCTATATAATAATTAACCTTTCCCTAGCCTAATACCTCTACTTTCTATATATTAAAAAGAGATACTAACCTATAAGAGGGTATATACTTAATAAACTATTACTAAGTAACGCGCTAGGTATAGTAATATTTAACCTTAAAACGAGTAGCTATACTTAGTATATCTTTATATATATAGTTAATAGCCTAGACCCTAATATCCTCTTAAGGCGCCCTTAGATAGAATAGAGCTAAGTTATTTATAATACTATAGCCTATTAGGTATACTATAGGAGGGGATAAGTTAGGCTATACCTAAAGGATTAAGAAGGAACTCCCCTTATAAAGGAAATAAGGGCTACGAGGTTCCTTAATATACCCTTATTTTTTATAATCTACTAATATCTAGCGAGATAATAAGGTAAGTATTAAGAGGGTACTAAAGAGGTACTACTATAGGCTATTAGCTTAGCTAATATTAAGAAAGCCTTAAACCTAAGACTAAAGGAGGATTAATAATATTATTTACTAAACTAGGTCTTAAAGGAGTTTCCTAATATATTTAACCTTAATAAAGCTTACTTATTACCCCCTAAGTAACTAGGGGTAGACTACTAGATTAACCTTATACTAGGACTAGATAGGAGGGAGCTATTACTCCCCTAGGGCCCCCTCTATAGTATATTAAGAGAAAAGCTACTAGTATTAGAAAAGACCTTATAAAACCTCCTAGATAAGGGGTTTATTAAGGCTACTAGCTTACTTACTAAGGTATTAGTACTCGTTATAAAGAAGCTAGGTAGGGGAATTCGCTTTTATATTAACTATAAGGCCCTTATATCACAGCGCTAGGCTAGACCTCCCTGAATTTCGGGTCACGTGACTTGCGGGTCACGTGATCACTTGGCGACTCTTTAGCCTTCTAGGGCTGCGCTAGCTTATAGTTAGACTTTCCCCTTCTTTAATATAGAATCTACTTAATATAGCGTAATTAAAGTATATTAACCTTTATCTATTTACTATTTATAATACTATTCTGCGTTTATCTATCTATTCTCTAGAGATAGAAGTATAATATTTTAACTAATTACTATACTAACCCTATTAATTAACTAACGCGAGTATAGTACCTAACTGAGCGCTAAGCCGACTAATCTATGCTAACTAACTAACCTAAAATTAATTAATACCCCCCCTCTACTTTATTATTAATATATTAAACGAGTTATAACTAGCTAGTTATAGCTATAAGGCTATAACTATACTTACGCTTAATACTAGAAGGCTCCTAGAGCTTTATATTAAAACCCTTTAATATTACTATACTACGCTACCTAACTATAATACTTCCCTATATGAGGACCTAAAGGTTTTTAACCTAAATAAACCTATATATAAATAGCCTATTAAAGGCCTATTTATAAACCTCGATATAGAGGGATATAAGAGCTTAGCCTAGAGTACTATTACTAAGCTATAGAAGTTCCCTAACCTCCTTATTATTAACTATAATTACTTAGGTAAGGGTTAGAAGATTACCCTTACCCTTAATAATATAATATAGCTATTTTAGAATAACCCCGACTTAACCCTTACTTAGATTTAAGACTAGCTTATAAAAAGGGCTACTTAAGGTACTAAGTCTTAAGCCTTATATACTAGATATATTACTATTAGTAATAACCTTTATACGCTATATAATATAGCTCTACGCCTAGAATATAAGAATTAAGAGCTCTAGGAGCGATTAGAGGATACCTATACTACTATTAATAACGCTAAGTAATCTACTATACTTTAATATTACTAAGAGGAGCGTAATTAGGCCTAATATAATACTACTACTATTACTAAGGAGCGTAATAAGGTAAGGGATACTAATAAAGCCCTACTTTAGCGTTTTAAATATAATATAACTACTACGCCTACCCCTATAAGCCCTCCCTCTAGTAACTATAGCGCTATGCTCTAGGCGATCTTTAACTAAATAATATACCTTAAGAGTTAGATCCGCTCTAGCTCGCTTATATTAACTACTAGCTATAGTAATATCCGCTCTACTAAGATACCTAAAGTCCCTATTTTTATAAGTACTAAGGGTACTAATCCTAAGTACCTAAAGTTTAATACCTAACTTTTTTATATTAAGATATGCTTTAATAATAGGGAGTATTATAATAAATCCTAATACTTTAAGTATATATTCTCGCGCCTTAGAGGAATTATTTATAACGTTCTATCCCCTCTCCTCTTAAGTAACTCCTTTTAAATTATTATAGCGGAATAGCTTATTAAAGAGCTAAAGGGTATCTTTATAAACTTAGTTTAGTATAATAAGGCTTAGATAAAGCTTAATATCCTTACTATTTTATTTAAGGATATTTAGGTTAAGCGAGTAACTTTTATTAAACTTACTTATAAGGCTAAGCTCCTAGAGTCTTAGTAGCGCTAGAAGTTCTATAAGAAGCTACCTACCTCCCTCTAGAACTAGTGCTCTATTTATTATATAAATAGTACCCTTAACTTCTAGGACTATACTACCTAGGTCTATACTATAGCTTATATTATAGCGCTTCTTAATACCTATTTAGCTAACTAAACTACTATACGAGGTACTACCCTAGTAGCCTGCGCTAAACCCTCTAGTAGAGGGAACCCTTATACTTAAGCCTATACTAACTAGGGCTATATCCCCGAGGCTTTATATAAGAAGCTCTATAAATAAGGCGCCTGCTTTATTTATAGTAATACTAGCTATACCTCGCGGGATTGCCCTTATAAGAGGGCTAGAGCTACTATAAGTATTACTAAGCTTATTAAGGCTACTAGTAGTAACCTATAGCTAGTAGAAAACTAGGGCCCCTAGCGAAAATAGACTCCTTACTAGGGGAGACCTAAAGAGATTAGTAATTAATAATAATATCTATTAACCTATAATAACTAGTTAGTAGTAAGCTACTAGAGAAAGAGTTAGTCCTAGTTTATAATAGATATAGTATTTACCTTAAGGCCTTTCTTAATACTAGAGTAAATAGCTATACCTTTATAAATACTTATATAACCCCCTTATTAAGGGATTTTTACTACGCTAAATATAATAAGCTATAATACCCTATCCTAGCTACTAAGTTTAATAGAGAACTATTAGATATTATAACTAAGGTATAGATAACTTATATATAAGTAGACTACTAAGAATTAATATAAATACCCCTCCTCTAACTTAATATAGGAAGATATAACCTTATCCTTAGCTACTTATAGTTTAATTACTATAATATTAGCGTAAATATACGCTATTAGTACTTATACTAGCTAAGCAATACCCCTATAGCCTAGGACCTCCCCTAAATAATTATATAAGACGCTAAGGACCTCCTCTAACATACTAAAATTAATATAGAATATTAATTTAATACTAAATACTACTAAGCTGCATTTAAAGCTAAGGAATAGCTATATAATACTTAGAAAGCTATAATAAGTAAGATAAAGGCCCCTATAAAGATTCTATAGCGACGTAGCGCGCCTAGGGACTTACAATATAATAATAATAACTTATAGAAGATAAATATAGCGTTAAAAGGAGTACTAACTATAGATTAGACCCAGCTTATATAGTATTAGAAGCCTAAACCCCTTACCCTTAAGGCTTAGTAAGTAAGGAGGAATCTTAATATAGCGCTTATTAGCGCTATAGGGTTCGAGAGGAACCTAAGATATACTAATATTAAATTAGGCTCTATATCGCTATATAAGCTCGATCTAATAATAGTAGATAAGTAAGAGGAAGAAGAAAGAGGCGTTAGCTTACTAGAGGTTAATAAAGCTAATAATTAATAACTAGTTAAGGAGAGACTCCCCCCCTATCTTTAGGGCTAGAGGGATTACTTTAATAAAATAGCTAGCGATACCTTACCTCCTAATTACTCTTATAACTACTAGATTAAACTAGAGCTTAGTATAAAGGAGTAGCTAACTTTCTACTTATTATATAAGTAATCCTTATTAGAACTCGAGGCTACTTAATAATATCTCCTTAAGAACTTAAAGAAAGGCTTTATAGTGCTAGGTAACGCTCTATTCATATCTCTAATACTATTTATTTAAAAAGCTAATAAATACTCAAGGTTTTATATTAACCTTTAAAAGCTAAATAGATTTACTAAGAAGGACTAATACCTACTACCCCTAATTAATAAAACGCTAAGTTAAATTAGCTAAGCTAGGTTTTTTTATAAAGATCGATATCTACTAGGCGTTTTACTAAATCTATATTTACTCTAACTTAGAGGACTTAATAATATTCTATACTTACTATAGCTCTTATAAGTATAAGGTTCTACCCTTTAGGCTCTATAATAGCCTAGCGATATACTAATAGTATATAAATAATATGCTTATAGAATACCTAGATACCTTCTATATAGCGTATATAGATAATATCCTAGTTTACTTAGAGGACCCCCTCTAGCACGAAGAATATATAAAAAAGGTCCTTAATTAGCTACGCTAAGTAAGGCTTTAAGCTAATATTAAGAAGTGCGAATTTAGTATAACTATAACGCGCTACCTTAGGTCTATTATTATAACTAAAGGGATTAGCCCTAACCCTAAGAAGGTTTCTATAGTAAGGGACTAGTAGCTACTAACTATAGTACGCAGCGTTTAGTCCTTTTTAGGGTTCTATAACTTCTACTACTAATTCGTTATAAATTATAAGAAGATTGCTAGGCTACTTACTAGACTTATAGCTAAAGGCGCCTAATTTAACTTTAATAGTAACTATATAGTAGTATTTATAACGCTAAAAGAGGCCCTAATATTAGCCCCTATCCTATACTACTAGAAGCCCGAACTACTTACCTAAGTTAAGATAGACGCCTCTAAATTAGTTTATACTACTACCCTCCTCTAATAATAAACTAATAATAGCCTATAATACCCTATAGCCTATTTCTCAAAGATAATATTACTAATAGAGATAAACTACCCTATTTATAACTATAAGATAATAGTAATTATTCTAGCGCTAGAGGAGTAGAGGGCTAAACTCTCTATAACTACCTAGTATTTCGAGGTTATTATAAACTACTAACTACTACTCTACTTTATAACTAAGTAGCTCCTAAATATCTACTAAGCCTATTAGTTAGGTATCTTAGCTAGTTTTAACTTCTATATCTAGTACTACCTAGGGTATAAAAACGTACAAGCTAACGCCCTCTTATAAAAGAATAAAGACCTCTAAATATAATAAGCTATTTATAAGTCTAATTATACCTAGGTATTACTACTACCTACTTACTTATCCCTAGAGGTAGTAAGCGAGCTATACTAACTACTTAAATCCGCTCTAAGTCGCTCTATAGTAACTATTAACGCTCTAGAGCTAGAGGATAAGTTAAAAGGTTACCTCCTAGTTAAGTATATCCTTTAGTTAAACTATAAACCTAATATATTATTACTTAAGCTATTAAAAGTACTTATAGCTATTAAAAAAGAACGCTAGAGAATATATAAGGGGCTCCTAACTATAGATAGGAAGCTTATAGTACTAGAGGAAGAAGACCTATATATAAAGTTAATTTATAAAGCTTATATTTAGAGGCTTATAGCATACCTAGGTTAGAATAAGACTATTAAACTCCTAAAGGAACGCTATTACTAGCCCCGCCTAACTACTAATATTAAGTAGTATATTTATAACTACTATACTTACTACTAAGCATAGAAGCTAAGAGATAAGCCTCTAGGCGAGTTAAGACCCCTACTAATACTAGACTACCCTTAGGAGTATATTATAATAGATTTTATATCCTACCTACCTAACCGCTATAGGTATAATAACGTATTTATTATAGTATACCGCCTCTTAAAGAAGATAGTCTCCCTCCCCTACTATAAGACTATTATAGCGCGGGACCTTACCTAGCTATATTATACTTATATCTTCTAGTATATAGGTTTCCCTACTATAATTATATCTAATAAGGGCCCTTAGTTTACTTCTAACTTCTAGAACGAGCTCTATAAGATATATAGTATAATTATATAGTTAAGTATAGCGGGTTACGCTAAAACTAATAGGTAAATAGAAATTCTTAACTAGTACCTAACTTAACGCTTATACCTATAGATAAACTAATTCTAGGATAACTAGAGCGAAATACTCCCTACTATAGACTTCGCCTAAGTAGTATTACTAAATAAAACTATAGGGCTTATACTATTTAAAATTAAGTAAGGATACCTACTATAGATAAGTTTTAACTCGAACTAATATATATAGAAGCTCTTAATAACTAAGGAAAAGATTAACTAGGGTAATACCTAGTAGTTAGTATAAAACCTCTATAGCGTTTAGGATATTATAAAAGAGAATATAGCTATAGCCTAGTAATATTATACTTACGCTATAAATCGCTACTACTAATCTAATAACTTAGCTATAGGTAACTCTATCTATATATTACTAGAGGGATAGCGCTAAGAAAACTCTTCGAAGCTATTAATACTATAGAATAGCCCGTAGCTAATTAAGGCTATAGGGCCTAGGGGGATATAGATACTAGACTTACTAAAGGAATATAACTACTACCCCGTATTATACTTAAGTAAGCTCTAGAAGGCTACTAATAACCCTCTTCTAGGCTAATTTAAAACCCTACTACCCCTTATTAAGTTTAACTATAGGCTAGAATATAAGGTTATATATATAACTACTAGATAGTTATACTAAAGATAGTTATAATATTATACTAACTAGAAGGGCTATAACTATAATCCTACTTAGTATAACGCTAAGAGTTTTAAGCACGCCCCTATAGCGCTATAGGACTTCTATACTACTAACCTAATAGTAGCGGGATTACTAAAATACCTTTTAGCTTAGCTCTTAGCTACTATATAAGACGAGGACCCCGCTACTATAGATAATAATAATACCCCGGCGTAAGTATAAATAAGGAGGATACTACTAGAGGAATACTTATATAGTAATAGATTAGTTACTACGGATAGTAATACTAGTAAAGGGGGCGGGGTAATATTATAGCGCTAGGCTAGACCTCCCCTAATTTCAGGTTATATAACTTGCGGGTTATATAACTTATGGGTTATATGATTACTAGGCGACTCTTTAGCCTTCCGGGGCTGCGCTAGCCTATAGTTAGACTTTCCCCTTCTTTAACGTAGAATCCACTTAATATAGCGCAATTAAAGTATATTAACCTTCATCTATTCGCTGTTCGTAACACTTAATATAATTATAAAGAAAGATTACTACCCCCTCTTACTAATCTCTAAGATATTATACTAAGTAAGTATAGCTAAGTAATATACTAAGCTAGAGATAGTAATAGCCTTTTATAAGTTAAGGGTAGTAGAGGAGTATTAAGAGAGAACTATATTTTATACCTAGTATAGGTTATTTAAGTAAGTAGTTTACTTATTTAGTTTAACTAGTACCCCCGCTAGCTTCTAGTAATATATTAATAATACCTTATAGGACTT
Organism: Colletotrichum ledebouriae; assembly: GCA_036785755.1. Classification (NCBI taxonomy): domain Eukaryota; kingdom Fungi; phylum Ascomycota; class Sordariomycetes; order Glomerellales; family Glomerellaceae; genus Colletotrichum; species Colletotrichum ledebouriae. Next base: position 10,360 of record JAVHLU010000129.1, read on the forward strand.
CCTTAATAACTTTATTACTATTTATATAAATAATATATTAATTTACTCTAATAAAATAAGGGAAAAGTATAAGAGTAAGGTCTAGGAGGTCCTCTAGAGGCTTATAGATATAGGCCTAAACCTCGACCCTGCGAAGTATAAGTTCTTAGTTAAGAGGGTTAAGTATATGAGGTTTATTATAATAATAAGAGAGGGTCTCTCTTATAACCCTAAGAAACTCTAAGTAATTACTAAGTAGTTACCCCCTATCTCCCTAAAGGGGGTCTAGAGCTTCCTAAGGTTTATAAATTATTATAATATATTTATATTAGAATATAGGGATATTATAAGACTACTTATACTACTTATTAGGAAGAATATAACATTCTAATAGGGAGAAAATTAAAAACGAGCCTTCTTATAGCTTAAGTAGCTTTTTAATACTTAGCTAATACTCTACTAGTTTAGTCTAGAGAATAAAAATATTATTAAAACTAACTATTTAGGATATATATTAAGAGGAGTACTCTTATAAGTTAACTTAGAGGGTATCTAGCGTTCTATAGCGTTCTATATATAGAAGCTCTCGCCTATAGAATATAATTACCTTATCTATAATAAGGAGCTCTTAGTAGTCCTTTCTTACCTATATATATAGAGGGCGGAGCTATATACTATAACTACCTTTAAGGTACTAACTAATTACTACGGGCCTAAATACTTTATAAAAAAGTAATACCCTATAGAGCGCTAGAGCTAGTAAGTAGAGGAGCTATTTTAGTATAATTCTATAATTAAATACCGCCCTAATAAAGAAGTAATAGCCCCTAATACCCTCTCTTAGAGGGAGTAAGATATATTATAAGGGTAAGATAACGAGTAGAAGTAGGGGAGGGTCTTATAGCTAATACTAAACCACGCCTACCCCTGCAGGGACCCTATAGTTAGCCCCCTAGTAAGGAGAAGTTAGAAGGGCTATATTAATATCCTAGATACTATAGTTTTTAATAATAACCCTAAACTATAAGCGCTATAACTAAAAACTATAAAAAAAGGATATAACGTATAAAGCTATATCCTATCTAGTTACCTACTAGCTTTAGAGCTTCTTACTAGATATAAAAGCTAAGATCTAAATTAGTGAGTATAATATTAATAGTTAGGGAAGACTAATATTTAGGGGGAGGCTATAGGTACTTAGCGGGGAGGATAATAATAACTTACTAGGGGAGCTCTATATAAATATTATTTAATAGAGCTATAACTTAAGTATAACTACCTACCTAGGTTATAATAGCACGCTAGAAATAATAGGCTAGCGGTTCTATTAGCTAGGATAATTATAAATAATAGAGAGATTTATAAGGAACTGCGATATTTATAGAGGGATATATATCTAGAGGTAAGCTAAGAGGGGCTTTCTAAAGCCCCTATTAATACTTACCTAGTTATATTTAGACCTCTTAATAGACTTTATTATAAACTTATTACCTATAAAGGATAATACTAGCTAATACTTATAGGTTATAATAAATAAGCTAGGTATATTAGTAATACTAGAGGAGATAGGTACTATAGAGGTAAAAGCTTATACCTACTAGTTCCTTACCTCCTATTTCTAGTTCTATAGGTTCCTATATAATATTATTAGTAATTAAGGGTCTAACTAGGTAAGCTACTTCTAGGCTAAATTCTACTACCTTACTAGTATAAGAAGGCTATTAAGTACTATATACTACTTATAAACTAATAGTAATACTAAGAAGTAAAACTAGGAGATATAAGCTATCCTATAGGTATTTATAACCTAGGTATAGGATAACTAGGGGTAGGTCTTACCTACTACCTAGCTAGCGCTCTATAATAGGGTTAGTAATATAACTAGGCTCTTACTATTCTTCTTAGAATATAGGTACTATACTAACCCTATACTTATAGTAGATAATATAGTAGAAGAAGCCCCCTCTAGGGATATAGTAGTTACTCTCCTAGTAATAAGACTATAGGAGGTAGTAGACTTTATTTAAGTAAGTATTATAACTACTTAATAAGATAGCGAGGAGAATATAAACTAGTATAAGACGCTTATAAAGGAGTGCTAGTTAAGTAATAAGGTTTAGCTTTTAATAGCTAACTATAAAAGCCCTAGGCCTAATAAGAAGCTATTATAGTTATACTATAAATATATTATAGTTAGAGTCTTAAGCTTATATATTATTAAGTTAAATATACTTAGTAATATCTACCTAAGGTTCTATATAGACCTCCTCTAAAGGGTACTAGAGGACCCCTTACTTATATAAATAAGGATAGACCCCTATCTATTATTAATTATAGCTAATAATAGCGAATTTAAGTAGTATATAGAGGAGATATATATAGTATAATAGAAGGTAGTTAGGTAAGAGCGGAGGCGCGAGGTCCTAGTTAAGTAGGAGGGGTATATAGAGCCTACTTAGGAGCCTATAGAGGCTATTATAGAGACTGCTATAGTAGATAGGTATAAAGCCCTATATAGACTAGTTATAAATAATAATAGTAACCTAGCCTACGCCTAGGGGGGGACTAGCTAGGAGGGGGGATAGTATTATAAGTTATACCTAGGTTAAGCCTACCTAAGCTTCTACCTAGGTTTACTACCTTAAAGAGCTACCTAGGGCTTACTTAGGGCTTACTTAGTTATTCCTTATAAACTAGTTAAATCTCTACTAGAGAGGAAAACTTCCCCTTTTCCTCTTTAGCTTAAATAAATAGTATTATAGCGACCCCTTATTAAATAAACTCGGGTCTAACCCCTCGTATATACTAGAAATAGTAGGCTAGTAGTTCTACTAGCTAAGATAATTATAAATAGTATAGAGATTTATAAGGAATTATAATATCTATAGAGGGATATATATCTAGAGGTAAGCTAAGAGGGGTTTCCTAAAGCCCCTACTAGTACTTACCTAGTTATACTTAGACCTCTTAATAGACTTTTTTATAAACTTACTACTTATAAAGGATAATACTAGCTAATACTTATAAGTTATTATAAATAGGCTAGGTAGGTTAGTAATATTAGAGAAAATAGGTATTATAAAAGTAGAAGCTTATACCTACTAGTTCCTTATCTCTTACTTCTAGTTCTATAGGTTCCTATATAGTATTATTAGTAATTAAGGGTCTAATTAGGTAAGCTATTTCTAAGCTAAATTCTATTACTTTACTAGTATAAAGAGACTATTAAGTACTATATACTACCTATAAACTAATAGTAATACTAAAAGGTAGAACTAGGAGATATAGGCTATTATATAGGTATTTATAACCTAAGTATAGATATAACTAGGGGTAGCTCCTACCTATTATTTAGCTAGCGCTTTATAATAAGGTTAGTAATATAACTAGGCTCTTATTATTCTTCTTAGCATATAGGTACTATACTAACCCTATACTTATTATAAATACTATAGTATAGGAGACCCCCTCTAGGGATATAGTAGCTACCCTCCTAGTAATAGACTATAGGAGGTAATAGACTTTATCTAAGTAAGTATTATAATAGCTTAGTAATATAGCGAGGAAAATATAAACTAGTATAGGATATTTATAGAGGAGTATTAAGTAAATAATAACGTTTAGCTTTTAATAACTAACTATAAGAGCCTTAGGCCTAGTAAGAAGCTATTATAGTTATATTATAAATATATTATAATAGGAGTCCTAAGCTTATATATTATTAAGTTAGATATACTTAGTAATATCTACCTAAGGTTTTATATAAACCTCCTCTAGAGAGTACTAGAGAACCCCTTACCTACCTAGATAAGGATAGATCCCTAGTTATTACTAATTATAATTAATAATAGCGAATTTAAGTAATATATAGAGGAGATATATATAGTATAATAGAAGGTAGTTAGGCGAAAGTAGAGGCGCGAGGTCCTAGTTAAGTAAGAGGAGTATATAGAGCCTACCTAGGAGCTTATAGAAGCTATTATAAAGATTATTATAATAAATAGGTATAAAGCCCTATATAGGCTAGTTATAAATAATAATAATAACCTAGCTTATATCTAGAGGGGGACTAGCTAAGAGGGGGGATAGTATTATAAGCTATACCTAAGTTAAGCTTATTTAAGCTTCTACTTAGGTTTACTATCTTAGGGAGCTACCTAGGGCTTACCTAGGGCTTACTTAGTTATTCCCTATAGACTAGCGAAATCTCTACTAGAGAGGAAAACTTCCCCTTTTCCTCTTTAGCTTAAATAAATAGTATTATAGTAACCTCTTATTATATAAACTTAGGTCTAACCCCTTATATCTATAAGGCTATTATTACTTAGAAGGAGGAGATTATAATAATAAAAAAGGGTAGTAATAATAAAGGTTTAGGTAGGACTCCTAAGGTAATAAGTAGTTCTAATAAATATAGCGTTATTACTCTATCTCCCGCCCTAGTTCTATTTAGAACCCTAGTAGTTAGTATAGGTATATCTATACCTTATCTACTTATTAGTAATATAGGTATTATAGTATACTATATAATTATTAGTCTTATTAATATATATTTACTAGAGGTATTACTACCCTGATATTATATTCTAATAGATTAGTATAAGTAAATCCTCCAAGGTTAAGTAGTAGAAAATTAGTATTTTAGGGTAGCCCTTTAGAGTAGATTATATTTCTTTACTCTTATAGGAGTAACCTTAAGCTCCCTAGCTAACAGGCTATAACTTAATTAAGAACTAGGCGCTACTAGCCCTCTTATACTTATTTAAAGCATTCTTTATTTATTATAATTATTTTCTATATATCTTTTAAATTAAGGAGTAAATAGAACTATTTAAACTTTTTATAAGTATATTAATATACTATAGCTTAGTTAAGATTCGTTCCTTTTTACCTACTATAAGTTAAATTATTTATTAGTTATTATAATAAATCTTCTAGATATTACTAAGCTTAAGAGTAATATCCCTAAATAGCCTCTAAAGAGTAATAATCTCCTTAGCTATATATTTAAGGCTTAGAAGCTCTACTTTTATTATTAATATTATAACTATAGCTTATTAAATAGCCTTCTATTGAATTAGTCCTCTAAAGAGCGAGATTATATACACTTAAGATAACTTCTATATCTCCTTATTATCTATAAATAAAGTATTACTTATAATTAATAATACCTACTTACCTCCTAAGTTACTAAAGTGTATTATAAAGTAATAAGTATAATATAGGTATTATATAACCTAGTTAGTAGTAATATAGTGATAAGGAGTAGGGTTTATTAGGTATCTTCAGAGTAGGAAATATGTAAAAGTAATATTAAGTTATATTATAATAGTAATATAGAGTATAGAGCTAATCCTCCCTTAGAAACTCTTTACTTCTAATAGCGTTACTACTATCTTACTCTTTAGAAGTAATATGTTTAAAAGGGGGGTTATTAGCGCTGATAAGTTAAGTAAGTTAAACTTCTTTATAGTCCTCTTAATATATTAATTATAAAAAAGGCATATCTTTTATATAGCTTAGTTATAAATAACCCTAATTCTAAGGTAGTATTAAACTAAGCCTTATTTCCTTAACTTATATACCTCGTTTAAGCTAGTAATTACCCTTTATATTACTTCTTTATAACTCCTATAAAATAGAATAAAGAAGTTGTTTATATAAAAAATAATAAGATCCCTCTTATTAATTAACTAGAAGAAGTATAGGTCTTTACTTATAAGTATAAGGCTTAAGCGCTAAAGGGTTAGGGAGAACTCCTTATACTAGACTAGTAATATATCCCTTAGCTTATAGAGCGCGTAGTATAGTTTAATATACTTTCTAGGCTACTTAAAGCTATCTAGTAGCTTATAAATAATAAGGTCTTTATTTAGGTCCTAGGAGGCTAATACGGTCCACGTAGTAGGCGAAAAATATAGGTGAAAATTCTATAGATTTAGAAGGTTTTTTCCTTAAAGGCGATAAGCCCTTTTATAAGGGTTAACGTATTTAGGTATATTTAACGCGTTAAACTCGTTAGACGCCCTTAAGCGGGATAACTATATTAAGCGCGTTTAGTATTAATTACCTATATAAGAAGAAAAAGGCATTAACTATAATATATAGTATAAAGTTTAATTTATACCTCCTATTATAGTAATATACTAGTAAGTAGAGCTATACTATTATATATAAGTAACTATATATAACCTTACTTCCTTTCTATTCTATACCTTTTATTATATCCTACTTTAAGCTAAGGGAGTCTTAGGCGTAGTATTAGCTATCTTTAAGAGGTCGGGGTAGTCCTTATCTTTATTATTAATAATCTCTTTAGCTATAACTAGGAGTTAGTTAATATTAACGCTATAAGTAGTAGCTAGTTAGGTATTATCTTTATATTACTTTAGGAATAAGTAGTAAGATTTATTACTAACCTTAGGGTATAACTTAGTAATACTATTATTTTTAAGTATAGCGATTAAAGTAGCGAGGGAGGTAATATTAATATAAAAGCCTCGAAGGTTAGTAGTATATTTATACTAAAAGTTAGCTATATCTATAGCCTTAGGGTCGTTAAGGTTTAAAAGAGTATAGATAGCGCTCGAGTTATTATTATTAACTATAGCCTAACTAATATAAATATTATCCTTAGTATATATAATAGGAAACCCGTATTATAATATCTACTTAATAATAAAGAATAGTAATATAGCGCTAAACTCTAGGTTACTTATAATTTATTTAGTTATAAATAAGTTAAGGGCGCGGATATATATATATAGACTAAGGATAATCGAGCTATTCTAGATAAGTATATATAGGGTAAGGCCTTTAGTATAGCAGGTAGCAATAAGGTTAGTCGTATTAAAGAAATAGAAGCGCTAAAGGTATATATTAATTACTTCTTAAGTAATTAGGAACTTTATATAGGAATAAGTAAGGTAATAGAGGCTAGTAATATAAGTATAGGATTACTAGTCTATAATAACGATCTTCTTAATACTAGTAGTAATATTAGGCGTCTTAGTAGCGCTAGGCGTATTAATAGCGTTAAAGGGGCTAATATTAGAGGAAGGATTAATATTAGAGCGATCCTCTAGGCTAGTAGCTAACGCTATATACTTAGTAAACGACTTAGTAGTAAGGTATTATTCTAGGCTAAGGAAGCCTAGGCTCTCTTATATTAATCCCTAGGGAATAGTTATTATAATAAACTTAAACTTTTTAGTAGCTAATTTAATAAATTAGCCTAGGTTAAGGGTAATAGCGCTAGTATTAATAGTATAACCCTCGGAGAGCGCTATAGTTAGGGCGATCTAAGTCTCTTTATATCTATTAAATAGTATAGAGATATAGCTAATACGTTTACTATAAGCTTATATTCCCTTAATAGCCTTAATAGTATCTATTATATTAGGGGTATTAATACTAGTAGCTTGCTTCTTAGGAGTAGCTATCTTATTAGTCTTATTCTAAGTAATAGGAGTTAATCTAGTACTAGTTATAATAATATTAGTTAATAGTTAAGGTTTAATATATTTAGTAGTATTAGTAGCTTAAGTAGGTTAGCTAGCGTTAAGGGATTATTTAGCTAATTAGTATTAATAGTTTTATTAGCTTAAGTATATTTAGTAGTAATAGGTTTATTATTTCTACTTATAGCTTCTCTAGAATTAATAGAAATAGGTATACTAGTAATATTAGTAGTATAGCGTAGGTTATATTTAAGGGAGTTCTATATAATATTATAGAGGGATAGCTACCCGAGGTTTAAAATAGTATTAGGAAATTAGTAATAGAACTTAATTTAGTTTATAAATAGTAGTTAGGTAACTAGGTAAGCGTTAATACCTAGGTAGATAATAAATACGGTACTAGAAATATTATAACTAGTTCTATAATATTAGGTCTCTTAGTTAAGGGCGTGCTTAAAGATTTCTTAGTTATAAATATAATATCTAGGCTTATTATAAGGGATCCTAATATTAGATAGGTAGTAGTAAATATAGTTAAGGGTAATATACTTAGCATCTTTATATTTAGAGCGTTATCTATTTATAATAAAGTAATACCTAGGTATATATAATATAGGTTACTCTAGTAGCGCTAAGCATATAATAATATAGAGCGTTACTAAGGTTCCTTAACGTCTAAATAAGGATAATAGTAATAGAGGGAGATATATAAGTATTATAATAGTATAGTAACGGGGTTAAAGGCGTTAATACTCTTTAGCGAAATATATATATAGAGGGAAAAATATACTTATTACTAAGTAAGTAAAAGCAGTAGTAATAACTAGTAGGGTTACTTAGTAATATAAATTTATTTTATATATATATACTTAAGTGCTAATTTTTTTTATTAGTTAAATACGAGTAGGGATTAACCTTCTAGCGAGAAGGGTAGTTATATTTATAAAGGTTCTTATAGTACTAAGGGTAGAAGGAGTTCGAGGGGGAAGGTGCGATAGGTATAGTTATCTTTACTAATAGGATAGATATAAATATCGCTATTATTAGGGTAAAGTTCTTAGATATACTAAGCGCGCTAAACGTCTTTATTTTATAATATAGCCTTAGTTATAATGCTCTTTATAGTCTACTTATTTATTTAAGGCGCTTTAAGTAGCGCGCTTCTTATTTATAATATATATTATATTATTTTACTAGGTTCTTATAAGGCCTTCCTCTTAAGCGCCTTAGTAGTATTTTATTAGGCTTTAATACTAGTTTAATACCCTATTAGATAGGTCTTTAAGCTTATACTTATTTATAGAGCTATTCTATTTCTTATTCCTTACTTTTAAATATAATAATAAGTTTATTTATATTTATAATATCTTTATCTATTTAAATAATATATATTAATAAGTAACCTTTCTATTTAATTGGATATTATACCTTTCCTTACATAAGGGTTTACTTCTTAAGAATACTTTCGATCTTAAAATACTTATATACTTTAAGCTAATAAATATTATTATCTTCCTTAATATTAACTAAGCCTTAGTAGTTATCTTAATAGTTAAATAGGTTATTACTAGGGGCTAGTACTAGTATAAATTAGATAATAAATATAACTAGGTAAATATTTAAATTAAGTAGAATATCGAGGTAGTATATTAACTTACTAATACGTTTAAGGACCTTAAATAGAATATACTAGTAGCTATACTTTAAGTTTAGCTATCCTAGTAGATAATAGTTTAATCCTATCTTAAGGTATATATAATTACTTAGCTTAAAAGTAATAAAACGATATTTTTTATTATACCGTTCTTTTATATATAGCTACGCTACTATGATTAAAATTTTTACTTCCTCTTAGAAAGCTTTATAGTTTATTTTAGGGTTAGTATTACTTAAGATATTTAACGGGTTATTAGTATTCCTATTATATAGGATTTAGTTAGGTAAATAACTAATAACTTATAAGTAGGCGTTATTAAGGTTATATTAAAGGCTTAGTAGTAATATTACCTAGTTATTATTAATAAGGTTAAGAAAGTAACGAATAGCTAGTTTAATAGTTTAGTTTTTACGTTCTAAAATACTATTAGTATTTAGATAATATACTATTAAGAATCTTAATTTAGTATATAATTAGGCTTATAATGCGGTTTAAAACTTTAATAGGAACTTCTAGTTATAATTAGATATAATAGCTTTTAGTATTCCCTAGTTATTATATTAGAGGTTATAAAGTAAGAGGTATCCCTAGATCTTAGTAGTATATATTAAATAACCTAAGATAAGAAGTATTACTTTAGAGAACTTATTAGTTATAATAAGTATTATATTAAGAAGTAGAAAGTTCTCTACTTTATAACTTAAATACTATAAAGGTATTTTAGGAAGTCTAATAATAAAGTCTATAGTAATTATAGAAAAGGGAATAGCTAGTATTAAGATTAGCTATATCGCGCTAAGTAGTAGTTAACGTTTAATATTTATAGTTCTATATTATAAGTAGTTAGCTATATAATTATTAACATATTATTTAAGATATAGTATATAAAAGTATTTATTAATAGCTCTCTATATCCGTTCCTTATTAAAGTAATAGTAGTTATTATAAGCTTCTTTAATAAGAGGCGTTACTAACTCCTTTAGGATATAGAGCTTTTATTTATTAGTATAGGGGTTAATATAGTAAAGAAAATAATTATATATAATAAAGCTAAGGTCTATATCGTCTACCTTTTTATAGAGTATCTTATATACTCTACTCTAAGACTTAGAGTTAGTATATAATTAAATAAGCTTAGCCTTGAAGTTATTATTAAGAGATACTTCTATTATAAAGTTAACGCTTATTAGTATATTATCCTATATCTTATTAGGTTTTCTAATATCTTTAATAGGGATTTCTATTATAAGTAAGCGTAATAATATATCTATTATAATATTTAACGTTCTAGGGATATAATAATATACTAGGGAGAACTAGCTAAGATATTATAATAATAATATAAGTTATATATTAGACCTCGTCTTATCCTCTAACTATAGCGATATTTATTTAATAATATTATATATTACTAAATAGTTAGTAAGTACTATTATAAGGTCTTATCTAGATAAACGTAGTATTAGCTAATACCTCTTTACTACCTATACTAGGTAAGTAACTTCGAGCTTAGTAAGCTAATACTTCTATTTAGCTTAGTTAAGGGCCTTATTAATATAGGTAATTAAATATATATTAGTATACTTAATAGGGTTATAAGGTTTCTATTTAATATAGTTAGCTAGCTAGAAGATTAGCGCGGAGTATCTATATTCCTTTAATACGTTAAGCTATATAAATAATTACTTATTAAGGTTATAGTAGAATAAGGCGTTATCTACTATTGAGATATCCTTAATATTATTAAAGCTAGCTACTTCTTCTAGTATAACTTTAAAACCTATCTTTTAATAGAAAAGCTTTCTTATAGCGCCTTTATCCTTCCCTTAAGCTTAGGCTTAGGTAAGTAATATAGTTTTATACTATTAGAGTAGTTAAATATAATAACTATAGCGTAATATTATATATTATAGAAAACTAGTTATACCTATCTAATATTCGAGCTAGTAGAGGTTATAGGGGTACTTAATCTTCCTAATAGCGTTAATATAGTCTTAAGTATTTAATAGTCTAAAGGTATTAATAATAAAGCTAAGTAGCTTAATAGAAGGATATCTAATAAATAACTTCTTTACTAAAAGCGAGAGTCTAATATCTTTAAAGAGTTTAAGAATTATATTAAGGTGCTTAAGGTAAGTATTAAGGTCCTTCGAGGTAATAATAATATTATTAATAAATATATAGGTATATTCCTAATATAGTTATAGGAGCTTATCTATAATATATTAAGCGTAAGTAAGCGAATTATAAAGTCCTATAAGTATTACTTTTAAGCGTTCTTATCCCTAGTAGCTAACTATAGTAAATCGATCTTAATATTCCTTCTTAATAAGAAATTAATAGAAGAATAATTAGGTATTAACTATAGTAATCTATAGTAATCTATAAAGGCGTTTAATAATATCTTATTTTAATAGCATAGGGTAAGTATTAGGGATTATAGCTTTATTAAGAGCTTATAGGTCTATAACTATATAACCTTTATACTTACTATTTATAATTCGCTATATAGCGAATATAGGGGCTCTAAATAATATAGGTCTAGAGTTACCTTATTCTATACGGTTTTAAGTATAGAGCTTATCTAAAGTTTTATTAATAGGTTTCTTATCTTCTTTATTAATAGGATAAGGTTATTATCTAATATTTATATTCTACTATCTTTTAATAAGTTTAACCTTTAGGTATTAATCTTCTAGGAGGTTAATTAGTCCCTAGTCTTTCTAAATAATACGGTAATATAAGATAACCTCTTTAAGGTATTAAATAGCTTTAGTATCTTAGTTATAAATATATATACCTTCCTTAGTAATAATTACTAGTAAGTTTTTAGGCTTAGTTATACCTATCTTATTATTTAGGTTAATATTCCCCTTATAGATATCTCTACTATTCAGCGTTATATTATTAGTTATTACGCTATAATTAGTAAGCGCTTCTTTACTAGTTAGGTTAGAGATTTCGACTTATTTATTAACTAATAGTTCTAGTAGCTAAGCGAGTATTATAAGCTTATAATTAGAAAGGCTAAAAATAGTATAATACGTTATATCCTTATATAATAATATTAAAAAGGCTATTTATATTTAATCGCAAGTCCTTAGTTTAAGGTATCTATTAGACTTAAAAGGCGCTAGGGTTCTAAGCTTAGTAACTTATTTAATCTTTAATAAGTAAGGAGCGTTATTAATAATAAGAATAAATAGTAAATTACCTATATATATATATATATATACCCTTCATGCTTTAGGCTAAATAGAAGGGACTCTATTTTACTAATAATATATTAATTTAAATAGTAGAGTAATTATATAGCGTAATAGTTATATTTCTTATAATATATATATTATAAACTTTTAAAGGGACTTTTAAATAGATCTAAGAGGGAATTTAAATATTAATATAAGATACGATTTAGATATATAATTCTAAGTTTAGAATATTAAGCTTATTAGGTATATTTAAGTCTTACCCTATAAGTAAACCTATATCTAAATATAGGATAGGCTATATACTTATATAGAGCTTAGTAGTTAGTATATAGCTATTAGTTTATTATCCTTATATAAGAATTATAAAGGTTACCTAGGTAATAGTCTTAAGGCTTCCTACGCCTTAGAGCTTAAATACCTTAGGTTCTCTTAAGAGGGTATAGAACTATTATAAGTAAGCTTCGCTTATAACTAAGTAATCTATACTAGTATTAATATAGACTATAATTAGTAGTCTATTATAATAGCCCTAGATAATAATCTTAATATATATATAGTAGTATAAATATATAACTATATATTATTACAGCTTAATAGGACTAATAAGCGTTATATTTAGCTAAGGGGATAGAAAGGTCTAATATAAGAAGATACCCTCGAAGTTAGTATATAGCTTAGTATTATAAAGGGAGGTTTTATATAAGTAGATTCTAGGATCCTTAAGGAGCGAATTTTAAAAGGAGTTAATATTAAAAATAGGGTACTTATCCTTATATCTAGGGATATAACCTAGAGGGTATTTATAGTAATAAGCGGGTTAAGTAACTAGGTTAATATACTTAGGATCGTCTTCCTATTGCTCTTAGTTATTCTTATTATTAGTACTGTGATAGGCGCGGGCTACCTACCTTGCGCGCAGTAGGAAAGCTGGGATTATATAAGCCTGCGTATATATATATATGCGCCCGCGCGCGCGCGCGCCCTTAGAGTAGTTCTTCTCTAATATACATATAATACACACATAACGTATTACGCTCTTTTTATTAGGGTCCCTTTTTGCATAGCTATAGTTATCCTATCCTATCTTAATAGTGCCTAGAGGCGGATCCGTTCTTTTTATATGCCCTTAAAGGCGTCTTAGAGAGTAGCTATCCTCGTTAATAGATCCTAAAAGAACTAGATACCGTAGCAGTTAGGGTGACTATAGCTATACTGCTCTTTTTATTGAGGCTATGTGTTCAAGTCTCCCTTGTTTCCCTTCTTTTTTCACGATCGCGCGCGCCCGTAATTAACTGCTTAATTACGCCCTTAATTATAACTATTATTACGCCTGTAATTACGCCTAGTTACGCCGCTTAGTTACGCCCATTATTACGCCTTATTATGCGCCCACTTTCGCACTATTTATAGCGCTACTAATACGCTATTTTAGGCTCATTGCTATAGTTATTATTACGCTCTTTTTGCGCCCGCCGCTGGTTACTACGCCTACCGCGCCCACTGCTGCCGCTACCTGCCGCCACCTGCTACTACCTGCGAAAGCTTGCTAAAGCCTACCCTCCGTAGGGCTAAAAAGATCCGACTATTACGCCCACTACTACCCGCTACTACCGCTACTATATAGACCTACCTAACGAAGAAGGTCTATACTATACTATACGCTATATTACTACGTACTCGCTATAAAGGGTATAAGTTATAAGGAGGACCTATAGTATAGGGGTATAAGTCTATATATTATTATAGTTATTATTATAGAGGTTATAGGTTTAACTCTAGATTTTTTCTTTTCCTATAGAGCTCTTTTCTTTAGCTTCTATATTCCTAGCTTTAGGGAGGATTATAATAAGCGTAGTAGTAGGGCTACCCACCTTGCGCGTAGTAGGAAAGCTAGGATTATATAAGCCCGCGCGTATATATATATGCGCCCGCGCGCGCGCGCGCCCTTAGAGTAGTTCTTCCCTAATACATGTAGAATACACACACAACGTATCACGCTCTTTTTGTTAGGGTCCCTTTTTGCGTAGCTATAGTTATCCTATCCCATCTCAGTACTAATAACTAAGTCTTCTTTATATAAGTCTAAATCCTCGCTAGCCTTAATATACTAGATATAGTTTAAGTCGCCCTTATCTAATGAAGTATATACTTCCTCTTCTGCTTACTCGCGACTAGTACCCTTAGTTATATAAGCTAAAAAGTAACTAAGTAGTTAAGGACGCTAAACGTATTAACTAGGCTATTTATATTAGTATTTAGGCCTTTGTTATTAGTTAAACCGAATTCCCTTGCGAGCAGAGCTTAATAAGGGTTTAGTAGCTATATTAGTAGCTTACTTTATAGGTCTTAATAGTAATAGGCTAGATATAGTCTCTTTTAGGTTTATATAGTATAAGTAATAAATAGCCATAGTATAGCCTACCTTTAAGGTCTCTTTTAGTAATAATCGTATCGCTAAGGTTCTTATATAAGTTATCTTAATAGATAGTTAGACTAATACTCGCTAGGATCCTTTAGTAACTATTTAATACTAGCTAGGGACTATCTTCTATAAGCTTATAATAAACTTATTATAATTTATATTACTAGTTAGCTATAGAATACTAATAACTAGTTCTATATCTATCTTATTATAAGTAATAGTTAATACCTTAGATTTACTCTCTTTAATATCTTTATATAATTGAGTAACCTTAGTTATCTAGTACTAAATATTATATTAATTATATATATTATATAGAGTATACCTCTCCTTAGTTAAATATACTTTAGTAATTTTATATAATAAATAAAAACGTTTAAGTAATAACTCTTTCTAATAGTCTAACCCGTAGTTAGAGTCCTTAAGTTCTACCTTCTTATTAAGTATTAGATTAGTATAGTACTAGTCCGAGGTATACTTTAATAAGGTTTAATATAAGTAAAGGGTAGCTATAGCTAAGTCCTTATTATCTAACTCGATATAGCTATTAATAGTATTAATAAAATAATATATATTTTAATAGATAGTCATTAAATTACTATTAATATATATATCTTTAACTTTATTATTATATAGAGGTAAATCGAATAACTTAATTATATTAGTCTTAAATTAAGTAGTACTATACCTAGGTTTAGTAATTAATATTCTAGCTATTATTTATATTACCCCTTCTTTATTTATAGAGAGAAGGAATATAAGATAGTTATAGCTAACTAAGAACTTATTAGGGTTAGATAATAGTTTAATAGTATCTCTTAGCTTAGCTAGTAGTTAAGGGTATTAATTACCTTAGCTATTACTACTACTATAGCTAGGGCTACCTCCTCTACTATTTTAGCCCTCGGGGTTACTATTATTACTTCTATTACTAGGATCTCTAGGTAATATAAGTAGTAGTAGTAGTAGAGAAGCGTCTTCTATATATTTAATATCCTAATTATATCCTTTATTTTTATTAAGGTTTAATAAACTAGCTTCTAGTTCCTAGGCGCCTATTTTATTATATTACTTACCCTAGCTATAAATACTAGGGTAACTCTATAGGTTACTTAGCTTAGGTATAAGAGGGCTACTTATTCCTTTTTTTTAAGTTAGGAATAAAGTACTTAATATATCTTTACTTTCTTTAAATAATATATAAAAGGTATTTAAGCTTAGCTCTAGTATTAATATAATAGTTATATCTTTTAATATAAGTTTAAGAGATAGGAGTTATAAACTATTTATAAAACTTTATTTAAACTTATAATATTCCTCTAGAGTTAATAAGAGTATTAAGAAAGCTTTAGGGATTATTATTAAGCTCGGAATTACGCCGCAGCCCCTTCGCAAAAAGACTATAACAAATTCACCTAGTTCGCAAGCATAATTCGGGAAATACTATATAAGTATTTTAACCTATACCCTCTACTAGTTAAGGAAAATAATATAGGAACCCTATACGTTCTTACTACTTATAAGTAAACCCTCTAAATATTATAGAGTCGGATGCGCGCTATACTAGGGCTAATTATATCGGAGCTGAACGGGCTACTAAGGCTCTCGTAGTAACGCCCTCGCTAAACCTTCTAGTAAGGCGAAAGCTACTATATAAGATAACTCCTTAACCTAAAAGGTTAACCTTTTAGCAAGGTAAATACTACTATATAAGAGGTAACTCCTTAACTATAGAGGTCTTTCCTAAGAGGTTCTTATAGCTAGAAGCATAAGAAGCTCTACTGCTATAAGCAGGGCCTTATGCCTCTCCCTCTTCCTTATCCTTATCCACGAAGTCCTAGGTATACCTATAACCTATAATAAATCCTTAACTATATTAGTACTAGACCCTATATATAAAAACGCTAAGCCTGCGCAAGGCACGCCCTTTAATGCTAATAACGCGCGAGAGCTTGCTAGAGAGTTTAGTATTAATATAATTAATAAAACCCGCTCCTTCTTTAACTACTCTATTATATATAGAGAGTATATTATTAGTATAGCCCTTAAGAGGGCTCTTATTAATACCCCTAGAGGGGATATTCGCTATTATATTATAGCTAAGTAAGTAGACTTAGTAGTAGAAGCTAGGCGGGTTGTTATATACCCTATAGAGTAGCCCTTCTTTAAGTAGGTCCTCCGTACTATTAAGGTAGAGGCAGCCTAGGCCCCTTAGCAGTTAGTGAGTATAGCTTATGCCGATTGCTTTAATATAGAGAGAGCGTTACTAACGACGGTATAGTTCTAGCGGATAAAGCGGTAATAGAGGTAGTATTAGCGGCGCAGGTAGTGCGCGAGAGGAAAAGTCGATAGTTTCGTAGTCTATTAAATAATTAAAAACCACGTTATTATCAATATGAAGTTAAAGATCGTGAGGCTATTAACGGGCACGTATAAGTGTAGCTATAGTTAGGAAAGTTATAATCACGTGACCGAAGGCTATATATTATTAGGAGGCGCGGAGTTAGAAGGTCTATTGCACTTGAGCAGGTAAAATCACTATGTAGTAGCTAGAGGCCTTAGGGATTATTATTATATTAAGTTTAAATATAGGTTTTAAGATATCTAGCTTATTTATAGCTTTAGCTCTTAGGGTTTTATAACCTCCCCTCTCTTTATTCTCTTTAAAAGGGAGTATTAGGTCTAGAGTCTAGCCTTATTTAATCTCTATCTTAATATATTAATTATAATAAGGGAGATTAAGGTAATACTATTATCTAATAGTATTAGTAAATAGTTATAAGTTAGTTATCTATACCTATAGGACCTTACTTTAAATATATTAAGTAATCTTATACGCTTCTCTATATAATATTAATTTTTAAATATATCTATAGTAATTTATTAAATATTATTTAAAGTTCTTATAAGTAATAGCTATTATACTTACTTTTATTACTAACTTAAGAAGGGTATACTTAGTCTAGGTAAGTAATTATAGAACTTATTTAGGTATTACTTAAGCGCTACTATAAAGTTTATAATAGTTAAATAATTAATAGGTTCTAGAAAGTTAGACTTAAGACTTTTTTTAACCTTATAATTAGAAAGTAGCTCGTGGGGTATTATTATTAGAGGTTTATTATCTCTTTAGAACGTTCCTTAGTTAAGGAAATCTTCGAGGTTTAATATCTCTTATTAATATTTCCTAGTTAATAGAAAGGGGGAGTTTAGAGGCTTTTAATAATATATAATACCTATAGGTATTAACTACTAAGGTACTACTTTATATAAACTCAATAGGGTTAGCTATCCGCATAGTTAAGTGCCTTCCTTAATTATAAGGGACGTCCTTAGTTATAAGGGGATATAGCTAACTATTATGGTCGTGCTACTAATTAATATAGATTATATAGTAAGCGAAAAATATAGGTAAAAATTCTATAAATTTAGAAGGTTTTTTCCTTAAAGGTAATAAGCCCTTTTATAAGGGTTAACGCGTTTAGGTATATTTAACGCGTTAAACGCGTTGGACGCCCTTGAGCGGGATAACTACGCTAAGCGCGTTCGGTATTAGAGGCGTTTAGGACGTATTAATAATATTAAATTATTTGACTTCGAGGTTAAATTATATAGTAATTGCTATTACTACCCTAAAGGTTTAAGTAGCGAGGGTTATTATATAAGTCTATTTAAGGGGCGATTTCTCTTCTTAATTACTCTAAATATTAATCCTTACCTTATATTAATCGAGGATATTATCCTTAATAAATTTATAAGTAAATACCTACTTTAAAAGAATTAGTCCCTTTATTATTATTTCTTAATTAATAATATACTATATATCTATCTATTATAATTTATCTATTATAACCTTAGCTACTTCTTTAAAGCGAGTTTAGAGTGCTTATAGGAGGTTTAAAAGTTCCTTCTATAAGTAAGGTAGCTTAATAAGGTTATTAGTAGTAAGATATTCATAGATTATTATACTTATATAAGTAGGCTTTATATTATGAATAGTAGTATAAATATAGCTATAGAGTATATAATACCTTATACTAGCGTTTAAAAAGGCTTTCTACTAATTAGGTATAAAAGTCTTAAAAAAGCTAGATACTGAGATGGGATAGGATGACTATGGCTACGCAAATAGAAGGACCCTAATAAAAAGAGCGTGATACGTTGTGTGTTTATTATGTGTGTATTGTGTGTGTATTAGGGAAGAACTACTCTAAGGGCGCGCGCGCGCGCGGGCGTATATATACGCGCAGGCTTATATAATCCTAGCTTTCCTACTACGCACAAGGTAGGTAGCCCTACTACTACGCCTATTATAATCCTCCCTAAAGCTAGGAATATAGATACTAAAAAAAAGAGCTCTATAGGAAAAAAAAAGAAATCTAGAGTTAAACCTATAACCTCTATAATAATAATTATAATAATATATAGACTTATACCCCTATACTATAGGTCCTCCTTATAGCTTATACCCTTTATAGCGAGTACGTAGTAATATAGCGTATAGTGTAGTATAGACCTTCTTCGTTAGGTAGGTCTATATAGTAGTAGTAGTAGCGGGTAGTAGTAGGCGTAATAGTTAGATCTTTTTAGCCCTGTGGAGGGTAGGTGCCATAGTTAGCACTACCCGTAGTACTATAAGGAACTATATACTTAGGCAACTACCTATACTAAGTAGACAATACAAGTAACTTCACTTATATATATATACCTATAATAAATTAGTAATACGACTAGCAAAGATCTACTAGTATAAATTTATTATTTAGATAATCTACTAGGCGCAAGCTCCTAGGTATCTAATAATAGTTTATAAACCTCGATATCCTTCTTAGCGTTATAAGATAATTACTAGAACTACGAATAATAACCTTAATTAACTAGTTAACTATAACCTCTACTATACCCTACCTACCTTACTACTCTAATTATCCTCCCTCTTAATAAACCTTAATTTAGTATATTATCTATACCCTTAAGAGCTAGATAATTTTTAAGGTTCTATTAGAATTATCCTAATTATAAGACGCTATAAAAAGTCTTAGATAGTAATATTACCCGAGCCCGAGCTATCCTTAATAAAACTAATACCTCTATTAACTATAAGGATAGAGTAGAAGGGAAGACTATAGAAAACGATTTCCCTATTAAATAGCTTAAATCCGCTAGAAATTTAAATTAAGTCCTCGCTAGTTTTAAGGTATACTTTAATATAAATAAACCTAACTAAATCCCCCTATATATCCTATTATAGATATATAAGAAAGTAAGTAGTAAAGCTATACCTACTATAATATAACTACCTAGCCTTTTCCTAACTATATCTCTACCCCTAAGCCCTACTACGTAGACTTTAAGAACTAACTTCCTACGTTACCTTTATACCTAGTATAGTAACTACTACCTACCTACCTTCTAACGTTAAGCGTTACTATTATTTAATAATAGTCCTATAGGACTTATAGATACCCTCCGAGATACTATACTATATAATACCTAAGACCTAGAGACTAGTCGTTAAGATCTATATAATAACGAGGAGAGACCTTATAGATATAATAACTATTAGTACTATTACTATAATAGACTATTAACTAGCAATACCCCTGCTCGCAATACCCCACAAGGATCGCTATTTAATAATATATAAGCTATACTCCCTAATATAGTTCTTACCTAGATAGTATAAACTATTTTAGCTACTCTAGAAACATATAACCGAAGCTAATAATAGTTACTAGCTTCTAATAATAGTGCTAGTTTTAATATTATTAAAGCTAAGGAAGTAGGCTACTTTAACCCTATAGCTAGAGACCTATCTAAATATAGTATTATATCTAGTACTAAACATATTATATATACTAACGTATATATCTTTACTAACTATCTAAAGCACTTAGTAACTACTTATAGAGAGATCGCAGTTAAAGAAATTTAGTTATTATACTTATTAAGCATAGCTCTTATATAGTATATTATTAAATTAATAGATCTTAAATACGCGGGCCTCTTAGTAGGTTTAGTTAATACTATTATTAACTATTTAAGACGACGCTTTAAGTAAAATTCTTTAGATACTTTGAGAAGCTTCTATTCTAGAAGACTTACCCTATAGTACCTATTAGGAGGCACGTTCTCTATCTAACTATTCGTTTAGACTATAATTCGCAACGCATATAATGCGGAAATTATAGATCTAGCTATATAGCTTAAAGTGATTTTTAAGGCTTTTAATAGCGATATCTAGGCCTAACTATAGAAGCCTATATTTACTACTATACTTACCTAGTTTTTTAAATAAGTTAATAAATAAGAAAGCGTCCTTATATATCTAGCTAAAGACTATTACCCTAGGTACTTATAATAATTATAATCTCGCCTACTACTAACGAACGACGCTAGATAACTACCTACTACTACTACTTAAGCCTTCTACGCTAGAGGGTATATAGGTAATAGACTAGCGCCTCCTTATTCTAATAAGCGACCTGAATTTAATATCTATTAAGACGATAGAAGACTGACTAACTATAATATATAGAACTATAGTAATAGTTATTAAGGCCCCTACTAAGGCTATAGAAATAATTATAATTAGTCCTAGCTATATAGATAAACCTTATAGAACTATACCCGCCCTAGCTAGTATTAGTAGATAAGATAATAGTCTTAATTTTGAGCACGATCTAACTAGAATTAATAGAATTAAGGCTACCTAACTTAATAAAGTCCCCCTATAGGAAATTAAAATACTACTTTATCTACTATAAATAACCCTCTATAATCTAATAAAAGATATAAGAACTTTAATAATTAACGCCCTAGGCAACTAGCTATAGTATACTTAGCTAATAAGGATATATAAGAATAAGACCACGATATATAGTAATAGTCTACGTAGCACTATAATATAGAACCTAGAGAAATAGATTACTAATATAATAACCCTGAGTACGCTCCCGAAGCATAGATAGAACCACGATGCGACTATAATAACTAAGAGGATACGCCTATATATAACTATAATCTAGTCCCGTATAATAATATTATAGATATAGCATACTTCTATATAGCTACGCTAGATGTTTATTCTTATAAGAAATATAGCTAATAATTCCTATCTAGGAATAAACTCTTCTACTACCTTAGAGAAGAATATAGCGTACTACTATACTATATTAAAAATAATAATAGAACGGAAACGGTCCGGGATAGTTAGTTAACTATATTAACCTTCGACTATAGTTATATAGCTAATATATAAACGAACCCCGAGCTAATCTCAAGCTTAAAAAGCTACGATCTAATAATACTATATAACTAATAGAGGACCTACTAACTACTAATAACGCTTTAAATAAAGCAGAGATAAAAGATATTAATTAATATTTCTAATATAGATATAGCTATAGATATAGGTATAGGACTTAGAGCTTATAAGACTATATACTTGCGAATTAATATAATAACGTTATTAAAGGAGAAGAGGAGGAAGAAGTTTATAGCAATATAGGTTATAGTTACTTACTAATTAATTGCAAATAGCTATAACGATGCTACTTATACCTTGAGATATAGAAACGAGCGTAACTACTTATTATCCGAGGAATCGGTTTAGATTACTATAAGAGTATTTAATATATTATTTTTCCCTTCTACCTCTAAGGTATAGCTAATAGCTAGCCTATATATACCTATTTTTAATATAAAGTATCCCGAGTATCTAATTTATAAGCGAAGATACTTATTAGCTTAGACGTCCTCTACTATGAGAAATTCGATTTATAGCTATCTAAGTCTATAGTATTTATTAATTTATACTAAGTTACTATTCCTATCTAATACTAGTAAAGAACTAGACTACCCGTAAAAGCTCTAGTACGATTAGCTACTATAGTTACGCTATTACTATAATTATCCCGACTCTTAAGTATAATATATTATATGCGAGACACTATAGAAGACTTACTATTTAAACCCGTACTATTAAACCGTTTCGAATTATATACTATAATTATAAATATAACTACGAACTATATTATTATAGTTAATAATTCTAATAAACTAATTTTTATCCTATATAAGATAAGGATCGGCACTTTTATATCTATTAATAAAAAGGCCTACTACTAGGAAGTAATAAATTAGACGCTAGAACTAGTAGTAACTATAGCAGCTAATATACTAACTAGTGTATTTCACGATTAATCTTTAGGCTTATAACCTATTAAAGTATTAGATACCTCTACTATAAAGCTATATCCTAAAGGTATTACTATCTATAACGTCGATAGCTAAGCCGACTCTTTGCTACTACTACTAGATAAGTATACTAATATCTTTAAAAATAAGGGTTTTATAAACTTACTATAAGATTAATAGCTATAAGTACCCCTACGCTCTAGTTAGGAAGATAAGTTACTAAAGATAAGAAAGGTCTATAACCTTAGAGTAGTAGAACGTGAAATAGTCTGAGATACTATTAGTAAACTACGCTAGTAAAATAAAATCTATAGGATAGTTAAATAAGTCCTGTTTTTATTCCTAGTTTTCGTAGTTTAGAGAGATATTAGCGGAAAATATAAAGGTTATATAGTTATTAATATTAGAGCGCTTAATAAGATTACTCTACCTAATAGCTAACTAATTCGTTTATAAGAGGATATATTCGCTATAATAAAAGATAAGAAATATATTACTATTATAGATATAAGCGCCTTTTACTACTAATAGTAACTATACCCCGAGTCTAAGGGTATATTTATAGTAGTAACCCCTAACGGATAATATAGTTTTAAATACGCTATTATAGGTTATAAGAATAGTAACGCCTATATATAACGATAGATAGACGTTTTATTTAAAGATATAAATACCTGATCCTACTATAATAATATTATACACGGATTAGATATACTAGAAGAATACTTAACTAACCTACGGACTATATTTAACTAACTCTATAAATATAATATTAGTATCGGACTAGCTAAGATATTTATCGTATTTCCTAGTACTATTATTCTTAGTTAATAAGTCGATACTTTTAGGCTATTAATATCTATAGAGAAGTTAGACGTACTATAGCATATTAAATACCTAGCTATATTACGCAACTTAGAAATATTTATTAGTTTTACTAGCTACCTCTGCTATAATATCCCTTGCTATATATAAATTATAAAGCCCTTAGAAACGAGAAAAATAGAGCTTCTCAAACGATATATTAATAAGGAAGGATAACGAATATTAGGTAAGGATCTAGGATAAAGGAAATAGATAGCTACGATTAATCTTAACCTAACTAATAAAGAAAAAAGGGTATTTAACGTAGTTTATAGCGAACTTCTTAAATTAACTATAGTCTATTACTTTGACCTATAGAGATTATTATTTATTAATTTTAATATCTCTAGAGCGGGAATCAGCGTTATAGTATACTATATTAACCCTATAGCCCTACTAAAAATCACCGACCCTTCGGGAAATATTAACTCTATATTACTACGTATATCTATATAACTTATAACTTATATACTATATACCTTATCTATAGCAGAAAAGAAATATTAGCCTACTAAAATAGAGACTTTAGGATTTATCTAAGCCTCAAAGAAGACTAAGTATATAGTTATTATATTATAATATCTAACTATAATTATTATAAACTATATATCTATTCTTAGTTTATAACGCTAATCTGATATCGCTCTATTTACTATAGCTAGCGCTAGTAATAAGAAACTCGTCCGAGTAATAGAATACGTTAGTTAATTTAAACCTAAGATTCTATATAACCCCGGAAAGTTATATATAGTCCTAGACGTATTATTAAGACTACCTGCCTACCCCGGACTAGACGACCTAGAACTATAAGCTAGCGGGCTTAATATACTACCTAATAATACTAATAAAGACTAGGCTATATAGGTATAGGCCTAATCCGCGTTTCTAGCTAATAACGTGCTACCTCTAATAGTATAACTACTACCTATCGTGTTATATAATTATAATAAAGAAATTAATAATAATCCTACCCTACTGACGACTTAAGACGGCACTAGTATAGTTATCCTCGGTATATACCCTACGTTTAGAGATAAGCTAATCTAAGGCTATGCTACTAATCTAGTCTTTAGTCCTATTCTAAAGACTATTTAGGCAAATATAAACCTATACGAAGATAATAAAGCCGAGCTCCTATTTAAGCTTTATAATAGCTTGCTATAGAAAGTTATAGCAGGACTACTAGAGTAACTCTATATCCCTTAAAATTACCTTCTTAATATATTTAATATAGTCTATAGTAAAAACTATTTGGGATTTAGTAAACTAGCTAGCCTTCTCGTTAGCTACTATATCCTATATATAACTTATTAACTAAAGAAATACCTAGCCGTTTACCTATAATATTCCTCCTATAAGACATAAATATATAAACCCTATAGCAGTATATAACTAATTATTCCACCGCTATATCCCTACTATATAGTTACTATTAACTTTATCCTCGGACTTCTAGTTACTAAGAACGGCTATAATTATATCCTATTATTAACTAAGAAGCTTTCTAAAGAAATCGGATTAATACCGGGTAAGAAAGTAAATACTATAGAAGTATAAGTAAAAAGATTAATTAACTATCTCTAGCTATATAACTAGGGATTACCTAAGATTATCCTTAGTAATAGAGATCTAAAATTTCTTTTATAAATTTAGAAGTATATCTAGAAGCTACTTAGAACGAAACTCCTCTACTCTACTACTTACTACCTATAGATAGATAGCTAAAGCGAGAGGATAAATTTAATAATTAAGTTAGTACTATATATATACTTTATATCTTTAACCTCGCTAGTTAAATAGGATAAGACCTTGCTATATATCTAGTTCGAACTTAATAATTCGAAGTTAGTATTAATAGGATTATCTCCTAATAAAGTTATACTTAGCTTTTCGCCTAATAATATATCTAACCTAATAATAGGAATATCTCATAAACCACGAGGACCTTATAGCCGCCTAAAAGTCCATAACGCTATAGCTATTATAGTAATAAGAGCGAAATCCTACTACGACTATAAATAACTACCTTAGTTTTTTAATATTAGATAGCGAGTTATGCTTTACCTTTATAAAGGCTATAGTATACTATAAGCGGTATTATTAGGTTATAAATATAGATAATAGTACGCTAGACTATATATAATTATTAAGCAAATCGGATATCTTATATACTAACTATAACTACCTCCCTACGCGTAGATATACGATATTATCTTAATAGACTACTTAGAACCCGCTCTAACTATAGATATCTATAGTTAGAGTTTTCTATACCCTAGACTAATTATACTAACGGATACCTTATAAGTAGTAACTATATATCGAATAACTAAGAATAGAGGTATATAATACCTCGTTATAATCGAAGGGTTAGGTAACGAATATTTATAGTAGATAGCACTTCTACGCTAAATTTTATCTTTAATAGACCACGAAGGACTATATTAATACCTAGTTTAACTACATAGGTATAATTACTAGTATTAGATAGATAATTTAGGACGCGACGCTAGTTAACTTATTTATACGTTCTATAAAGATAACTAACGAATATTTATACCTTCTATAAATATAAACTAACTACTTTAATATTTAATCTACTACTATTAAAATAAAATTAATAACTAAACTTCTCTAACCTAATAACTACTAAACCTTCTACCTTCTAACTAATAGTTATCTATAACGCAACCTACCTAAGCCTTACTATTATTTATTATATATACCTCACACTTTATATCTATTACTATATATAACTATAAGCCCTACTAACTCCCCTTCTATAGATACTAATATAACCTAAGCTTCTAATAATAACAGCAATATTACTAGAACTCCCTATTAGAACGAATATATCTTACCTATTTATAACTATTAAGATACTACTACCTAAATTTAGTAATACTATAGTAACTAAAATAATTATATTAGCAGCACGAACCCCTTCGACTTAAACCGGACTAAACCTATCTAGACTAAGCCTTTTATACTTATTACTTTTCTTATAGAGAATAAGTATAATAATACTTATTACTACCCTAATAAGTTTAGTATTTAGAATTAGATAGCTAAAGATAATAATAAGTAGTTAAATTATAGGATTAAGATAGCTATTAACTATATAGCGCTATACCCGACCTACTATTACCTATATAGTTTACTCTAAGGCGTTCTTATCCTATAGCTTAGCTATATTATAAATCCTAACCTAGATTAACTAGTAGCTATCTAGGAATTAATTAATAACCCGCGCCTACTTATCTAGCGTACTTACTAGCTAGTTATATTAGCCCTAAACTATCTTATCTAGAAGGTTTATAACTAGTACTATATAATAGCTTTAGATAATATAATAATATTTAAGTTCCCTCGGGATAACTTTAATATTAAGCTAGATAATCTAGAAGGCTTCTACCTATCTAGTTACTATAGAGAGTTTAATTATTTAGAACAGATCTATTACTACTTTAATATTACCGCCTAATAGGATTATAAATATAAATACCTATATAAGTTTAATAACGACGAACTCTAGTAAAAGCCTAATACTAAGACTACTTATTAAAGAATTAAAGGTAAGGGAAAAGTAATTCTACTAGTTTACTACTATATAGAGCCTAATAAGGATAATAATAGAAAACTCGCTAAATAAATCGCTTTAGCGATCTAAGTATCTAAATAGATCACGAAAGTTAGATAATTATAAATAGCCTAGACTATAACTAATAATATATAACTTAATATTTAATCTATATCTATACCTACTTACCCTCCTAAGACTATAAGTAGTTAGAAGAGAAAACGCAAGACTACTACTAAGACTATACCTAATAAGGGAAGAAATATTATTAAAAGATTAAAACCCGATTAATTACTTACTCTATAACTATATAACGAAGTTCTAGACTACTAGAAATAGAGATTATATAATAGCTCTAAGTTTAGATTCCTCCCTTAAGAGGGTTATATACTATGTCTTAAGTATCTTAAGGTAATCTAGAAGGTACTAGATATAGTTAATAATAATCCCTATAATCTTATGCTAGTAGATAATAATAAGCTTAAGTTACTTAATAATATTAATAAGGATTAGGGTAAGAATATTAATAAGTTAGATCGATTAGCTTACCCTATAGTTAGAGTAGTAAAGAGAGGTAATAGATCTCTAGTTAATATTATAGCTATAGCTACTATATACTACTATAATATCCTAGCGTAGTTCTAGAAAAATAATAAGGACTATATTAGAGTAGTTTTTAATCTTAGACGCTATATAACCTAATACTAGGCTATACTTATAGATACCTAATTTAGAACTTTAGCTATAGTAGTAGGTATTCTAATTAATAATAATAATTAACCTACTTACTATAATAAGGATTATAGCTATAACTAAAAGAAGATAACGACTAATATAAAGAGCTACTCCTAGGAGCTAAACCCTAGAAAAGATAAATACTATACGATATGTATATATAATAATCAGTATTCTAATTAGGTAACCTAGATAACTATAATCGACTATATAGGAATAGTTAACCCCGAAGTTATAGTTAATTAGCTAACCTAGACTACTACGATCAATTATATTAATATAATTAACCCCGAGGTTATAGTTAATTATAGTACTATAGTTAGCTATTATAATATAGATACCCAAGACGTTATTATATAAGATATATAAGATTAGACTAATAATATAGATTAACTCTTCGAACTAGACCTACTACTAAGCTATAGCAGATTCCATTAGGAACCCACGTCCTATAATATAATAATATAGGCTACTATTTTCATAAGGGAAGAATAAGAAAGGATATTATATAGCACTATAGAGTGTGGAGGGAAGTTTTGCATTAGATCTAGTTTTATATAGTTTCGTTTATTAACTTACTTTTTCACTTTACTATAATTTACTAAGAGGGCGTAGTGCTCTTAGCTTATAGGGGGGGATACTGCTATAGTTAGCACTACCCGTAGTACTATAAGGAACTATATACTTAGGCAACTACCTATACTAAGTAGACAATACAAGCAACTTCACTTATATCTGCACACCTATAACAGTAGGCTTTAGTAGGTTTTAGTAGGTAGTAGTAGGTGGTGGCAGGTGGCGGCAGGTGGGCGCGGTAGGCGGCGGCGGGCTCAAAAAGAGCGTAATAATAACTGCAGCAATTAGCCCAAAATGGCGTATTAGTAGCGCTATAAATAGTACGAAAGTGGGCGCGTAATAAGGCGTAATAACGGGTGTAACTAAGTAGCGTAACTAGGCGTAATTGCGGGTGTAATAACGGTTATAATTAAGGGTGTAATTAAGTGGTTAATTGCGGGCGCGCGCGATTGTGAAAAAAAAGAAGGGAAACAAGGGAGACTTAAACACATAGCCTTAACTAAAAAATAGTAACGATATAGCTATAGTTACCCTAACTTAGGGTTATCTTACTCTCTTAGTATAGCTATACTAATAGATTTAAGGATTTCTTATCTAAATGTTTATTTTTATTCTATTTACTTACTTTAGAAATATCTTATAAAATAGGGAGTAATTTAATTATAATATAGCTTTTAATCTATTCCCCTTTAAAATTAACTTCTCTAATAGCTTTATTTATATAGTTTATTTCTAATATATATATTATATTTACTACTCTATTTATTACAGCTAGGCTTTTATCCAGCTCTAGTATAGGATTAGAGGATAATAGCTACCCCTACGTCTAGCTTACTTATCCTTTTAGAAGTTTTAGGATTCTTTTATTTAAAGCCTTAGTTATAAGAATAAAGGTTAATACAAATAATTATTTAGTTATAAGTATTAATATAGCCTTATCTTTATTTATAATACTTAAAATCTAAAGTTTAAAATTAACTTATAATATAGGTTTTTTAATCTCCTCTATTATTTTATAGATAATATCTTCTAAGATAGCCTCTTTTACTTTATTCTTTACATAGAAAGTCTATTTATTAAGTATTACGTTCTATATAACTATAGCTATTTATAATATAGGGATCCAGACCCTATATAGGTTATAGATATTTAAAATATATCCTACTAGGTATCTAATATATCCCTATAGCACTACCTTAAAGTCTCTCTTATTAGTTACTCTCTCTCGTTCCCTCTTAAGGGGGTATATAGTAGCTATAGGTATATATATATCCTTAGTAAGGGTAAAGGTTATAGGTCAGGGCTGCTCTATCATTAGACTACTACTAGTAAATGTACTAATAGAACTACTCCTCTTCGATCTATAGTAGCCAATACTAGCTATAGTATTTAAATAAGCTTATATTATAAAGTATTATTATAGTTAATACTATCTTAGCCTATAGTGCTATAAGTAAGCTAGTTATAGTAAATATCTTAATTATCTAAGTAATAACTTCCTAACTAGCCTATTCCCCTCTACTATTTAGTTCCTTTATATATAGAGGGGTTATTTTAACCTCTATTCCTTTTATATAGGTCTAATCCTTATATCCTATATATCTTAGAAGTAAATTACTAATCTCTTAATATCTTATCTAATCTTATAAATAGAAAGTCCCTTTTATTAAAATACCTATTACTTCAAGGTATATAGAGCGAGTATAATATTAGTATAGGTCCTATTATTATATCAAAAAGTAAAGAGCTAACTAGTATATTTATCCGTAATAATAAGGAGCTACTAGTCCTAGTTAAAGCCTTTAGGGTAGTTAAATATATCTTATATAATTCTATAGTATAGGTATATTACTTTATCTTGTAATATGTATCTTAAGATTACTTATTTAGTATATATAACTATATAGTTAGTACTATAGGTATATTAGGCCCTTAGTCCTTACCCCCTAAGTAATATATACTAGCTACTTAAGAGCTTTAGGACTAAGGTAGCTACTTTAGAGGTACTAAAGTATTATGTTATTACTCCTATCTAGTAGTACTATAAAAGAGGTATACTTATATATTATAAGACCTTAGTTTATATTATGAATAATAATATTAATACTCTAGGGGATCTACTTAGGAATAGAGTATAAGGAACGAGGCTTATATTTAAAGAAAGCGATGTTTACTTTCCCAGTAAGTTTCTTAACTATAACGCTATCCTTATAGGTTTTAAAACGAAGTAACTAGTTATACTCTAAATACTAGATACCTATCTTCTAAAATAGCGCTTTAGAGATAATATTAATATAAAGGTTTTCTATATGTCCTATATTATAGAATATAAGATCCTCTACATTTATACCTTTTAGGCTATTAAGAGTATTCTAATAATATATATACTTTTTATAATAATTAGATATAAAGCTATTCTAGAATTAACCTATTTTCTATTATAATACCTAATTAAGGAGCGGATAAGGAGGGACTTATTATTCCTAGGTATATCCCTCTATAGTTATCTAGGACTATAGACTTATATGATATATAATATCCTAAGTAAGGGGTTATAAAGATACTTAAGTACTCCTTATCTATATTAATTATATTATCCCTAACCTTATTTAAGCGGGCTATATAAAAAGTAATTATTATTATATTAATAAGATAGCTTAGGGTTATGTTAGATTTCTTAGATAAACTAATACGGTCCACGTAGTAGGCGAAAGGAATAGGTGAAAAATCTATGAATTTCGAAGGTTTTCTCCTTAAAGGCGATAAGCCTTTTTATAAAGCTTTATTACATTTAGGTACGTTTAACCTATTAAATACGTTAGGCGCCCTTAGGAAGGATAACTACACTAAGCGTATTGAGTATTAATTACCTATGTAAGAAGAGAAAGGTATTAACTGCGATATATAGTATAAAATCTAATTTATACCTCTTATTATAGTAATAAATTAATAAGTAGAGCTATATTATTATATATAAATAATCTTAAGTAATATTACCTCCTTTCTATTCTATATATAGTATTATATCCCGCTTTAGGCTAAGGGAGCCTCGGGCGTAGTATTAGCTTTCTTTAGGAGGTTAGAGTAGTCCTTATTCTTATTATTAATTATTATTAATCTCTTTAGTAATAGCTAGAAGTTAGTTAATATTAATACTATAAGTAGCAGCTAGTTAGGTGTTATCTTAGTATTACTCTAGGAACTAGTAGTAAGATTTATTACTAACTTTAGGGTATAAGTTAGTAATGCTATTATCTTTAATTATAGTAATTAAGCTAGCAATAGAGGTAATATTAGCGCGAAGGCCTTAAAGGTCTATAGCGTATTTATACTAAGGGTTAGCTATATCTATAGCTTTAGAGTCGTTAAGGTCTAAAAGGGTATAGATAGCGCTAGTATTATTACTATTAAGTATAGCTTGACTAACGTATGCGTTATTCTTAGTATATATATTAGGAAACTTATATTATAATATCTACTTAATAATAAAGAATAGCGATATAGCGTTAAAATATAGGTTACTTATAATTTATTTAGTTATAAATAGGTTAAGGGTGTATATATATAGACTAAGGATAATCATACTATTCTAGATAAGGGTATATAGGGTAAGGCGTTTAGTATAATAGGTAGTAATAATATTAGTCGTATTAAAGAAGTAGACGCGCTAAAGGTATATATTAATTACCTCCTAAGCGTTTAAGAACTTAATATAGGAATAGGTAAGGTAATAAAGGCTAGTAATATAAGTATAGGACTACTAGTTAGTAATAATAATCTTCTTAACGCTAGAGGTAGCCTTAGGTATCTTAGTAGCGCTAAGCGTATTAGAAGTATTAAAGGGGCTAATATTAAAGGAAGGGTTAATATTAGGGTGATTATCTAGACCTATAGCTAACGCTATACGCTTAGTAAATAACTTAGTAGTAAGGTATTACTTAGGGCTAAGAAAGCCTAGGCTCTCTTGTATTAATCCCCTAGGGATAGTTACTATAATAAACTTAAACTTAGTAGTAGCTAACTTAATAAAATAGCCTAAGTTAAGAGTAATAGCGCTAGCGTTAGTAATATAACCCTCGGAGAGCGCTATAATTAGGGTAATCTAGGTTTCCTTATATCTATTAAGTAGGATAGAGATATAGCTAACGCGTTTACTATAGGCTTATATTCCCTTAATAGCCTTAATAGTATTTATTATATTAGGGGTGCTAATACTAGTAGCTTACTTACGAGGTGTTAGACCTGAGTTTATTTAATAAGAGGTTGCTATAACACTATTTATTTAAGCTAAAGAGGAGAATAGGAAGTTTTCCTCTCTAGTAGAGATTTACTAGAGATTTTACTAGTTTATAAGGAATAACTAGGTAAGCCCTAGGTAAGCCCTAGGTAGCTCCCTAAGGTAGTAAACCTAAGTAGAAGCCTAGGTAGGCTTAACCTAGGTATAGCTTATAATACTATCCCCCCTCTTAGCTAATCCCCCTCTAGATATAGGCTAGGTTATTATTATTATTTATAACTAGCCTATATAGGGCTTTATACCTATTTATTATAATAATCTTTATAATAGCTTTTATAGGCTCCTAGGTAGGCTCTATATACCCCTCCTACTTAACTAGGACCTCGCGTCTCTACTCTTAGCTAATTACCTTTTATTACGCTATATATCTCTCTTCTATATATTACTCGAACTCGCTATTATTAGCTATAATTAGTAGTATCTAAGGGTCTATCCTTATTTATATAGGTAAGGGGTCCTCTAGTACCCTCTAGAGGAGGTCTATATAAAACCTCGGGTAGATATTACTAGGTACGTCTAACCTAATAATATATAGGCTTAGGACTCTTACTATAGTATATTTATAATATAACTATAATAGCTTCTTACTAGGCCTAGGGCTTCTATAGTTAGCTATTTAAGGCTAAATCTTATTACTTACCTAGTACTCCTCTATAAGTATCCTAAACTAGTTTATATTCTCCTCGCTATATTATTAGGTAGTTATAATACTTACTTAGATAAAGATAAAGTTTACTACCTTTTATAGCCTTATTACTAGGAGGGTAGCTACTATATCCCTAGAGGGGGTCTCCCTTACTACGTTATTTATAATAAGTATAGGGTTAGTATAGTACTTATATTCTAAGAAGAATAGCGAGAGCCTAGTTATATTACTAACGTTATTATAGAGCGGTAGCTAAGTAGTAAATAGGAGCTACCTCTAGTTATCCTATACTTAGGTTATAAATACCTATAAGATAGCTTATATCTCCTAGTTCTTCCTCTTAATATTACTATTAGTTTATAAGTAGTATATAATACTTAATAACCTCCTTATATTAATAAGGTAATAGAATTAAGCCTAGAAGTAGCATACCTAATTAAACCCTTAATTACTAATAATACTATATAAGAACCTATAGAACTAGAAGTAGGAGGTAAGGAACTAGTAGATATAAGCTCCTATCTCTATAATACCTATCTCCTCTAATATTACTAACTTACCTAGCCTATTTATTATAACTTATATATATTAGCTAGTATTATCCTTTATAACTAATAAGTTTATAATAAAGTCTATTAAGAGGTCTAAGTATAACTAGGTAAGTACTAGTAGGAGCTTTAGGAAGCCCCTCTTAACTTACCTCTAGATATAAATCCCTCTATAGATATCATAGTTCCTTATAAATCTCTATATTATTTATAATTATCCTAGCTAATAGAACTACTAGCCTACTATTTCTAGCGTGCTATTATAGCCTAGGTAGGTAGTTATACTTAAGTTATAGCTCTATTAAATAATCTTTATATAGAGCTCCCCTAGTAAGTTATTATTATTCTCCCCGCTAGGTACCTATAGCCTCCCCCTAAATATTAGTCTCCCCTAACTATTAATATTATACTTACTAATTTAAACCTTAGCTTTTATATCTAATAAGAAGCTCTAAAGCTAGTAGGTAATTATATAATTCATAGCTTTATATATTATATTCTTTTTTATAGTTTCTAGCTATAGCGCTTATAGTTCTAGGTTACTATTAAAGACTATAGTATCTAGGATATTAGTATAGCCCTTCTAACTTCTCCTTACCAGGGGGCTAACTATAGGGTCCCTATAGGGGTAGGCGCGGTTTAGTATTAGCTATAAGACCCTCCCCTATTTCTCCTTATTATCCTACTTTTATAGTATATCCTATTCTCTCTAAGAGAGGGTATTAGGGGCTATTACTTCCTTATTAAGGCGGTATTTAATAGTAAAATTATACTAGGATAGCTCCTCTACTTACTAGCTCTAGCGCTCTATAAGGCGCTACTTTTTTATAAAGTATTTAAGCCCCTAGTAGGTAATTAGTACCTTAAAGGTAATTATACTATATAGCTCTACTTTCTATATATATAGGTAAGAAAGGATTACTAGGAGCTCCTTATTATAAATAGGGTAGTTATACTCTATAAGTAAGAGCTTCTATAAGTAGAATACTATAGGATATTAAATACCCTCTAGGTTAACTTATAGGAGCACCCCTCTTAATATAAATCCTAAATAATTAGTTTCTATAATAATCTTATTTTCTAAACTAAATTAGTAGAGCACTAGCTAGGTATTAAAAAGCTACCTAAGCTATAAGAAGGCTTATTCTTAATTATCTCCTTATTAGAACGTTATATTCTTTTTAATAAGTAGTAAAAGTAATCTAATAATATCTCTATATTTTAGTATAAATATATTATAATAGTTTATAAACCCTAGGAAGCTCTAGACCCCCTTTAGGGAGGTAGGGGGTAATTACTTAGTAATTACTTAGAGTTTCTTAGGGTTATAAGAGAGACCCTCTCTTATTATTATAATAAACCCTATATACTTAACCCTCTTAACTAAGAATTTATACTTTATAAGGTTAAGGTTTAGGCCTATATCTACTAGCCTCTAGAGGACCTCCTAGACCTTTTTCTTATAGTCTTCCCTCGTTCTATCTAAATAAATTAATATATTATCTATATAAATAGTAATAAAGTTATTAAGGAAGTCCTATAAGGTGCTATTAATATATCGCTAGAAGCTAGTAAGGGCGCTAGTTAGGCTAAATAGGTAAATTACTTATTTAAATAACTTATATTAGGTATAAAATTAAGTTCTCTCTTAGTACTCCTTTATTACTCTTAACTTATAGAAAGCTATTATTATATCTAGCTTAGTATATTACATAATTATACTTACCTAGCGTAGTATCTTAGAGATTAGTAGGAGGGGGTAGTAGTTTTTCTTAGTAATTATATTAAGGGCCCTATAGTTAATATAGAAGTAAATTTCCCTACCTAGCTTCCTTATAAAGAGCACTAATGCCCTAGTAAGTAAGCTACTAGCTTTAATAAACCCCTTATCTAGGAGGTCTTATAGGTCTTTTTTTAATACTAGTAGCTCTTCTCTCAATATATTATAGAGGGGGCCCTAGGGGAGTAGTAGCTCCCTCTTATTTAGTTCTAATATAAGGTTAATCTAGCAGTCTACCCCTAGTTACCTAGGGGGTAGTAGATAAGCCTTATTAGGGTTAAATAGGTTAGGAAACTCCCTTAAGACCTAGCTTAATAAATAATATTATTAATCCTCTTTTAGTTTTAGGTTTAAAGCCTTCTTAATATTAGCTAAGCTAATAGCTTATATTAGTATATCTATAGTACCCTCCTAGTACTTACCCCTTATCTTACTAAGTATTAGTAGATTATAGAGAATAAGGGTATATTAAGGAACCTTATAGCTCTTGTTTCCTTTATAAGGGGCGTTTCTTCTTAGTCCTTTAGGTATAGCTTAACTTATCCCCTCTTATAGTATACTTAGTAGGTTATAGCGTTATAAATAACTTAGCTCTGCTCTATCTAGGGGCGCCCTAAGGGGATATTAGAGTCTAGGCTATTAACTATATATATAAAAATATACTAGGTATAACTACTTTTTTCTAAGTTAAATATTACTATACCTAGCGTATTACTTAGTAATAATCTACTAAGTATATACCTTCTTATAAGTTAGTATCTCTTTTTAATATATAAAAAGTAGAGGTATTAAGCTAGGGAAAGGTTAATTATTATATAAGTATTACTCCTAGTATTTATTAGAGTATAAGCTAGATATCTTATATTAATTCTAACTTAAATAATAATAAGCTTATTATTAGCTAGTTATTCTTATTTATATTCTTCCTAACTTAATATCTCCTCCTTAGTAAGCTCTAGGGCTTAATTTCGCTCTAGAGTTAGTCTTTTTCTAACTCCTTATCTTTTTCTAAAGAGTTAGTTACTACCTAGTAGTTATCTATAACCTTATAGTATATTAGTTCTTCTTTTAAGGTTTTTACCTTTATAACCCTAGGTAGCTAGTTCTCTTTATTAGAGTAATACTAGGTAATATAACCTCTAGCTCTATAAGTATAATAAGTATAGGGGTCCCTTATACCCTTCTAAAGCTATTAGTATTATAATAAGGAGGTACCTAAGGAGGACCTAGAGTTTTAGTAGTTATAGCACCTTATCTCCTTAACTTATAAGATATATACTACTCTAGTTATATAAGTATCCCCCTTAGTATCCTTAGTAATAAGTCTCTAGTAAGTTACTAAGTAGTTACTAGTAACCTTCTAGTACTCTACTTTCTATATAATACTTTAAACCTTTAAGAGCTAGTTATTATAATTAGCTAGTAGGTTAATAGTAATTAGCTAGTCCCTTAGCTTAGAAGTAAGAGAGGCCTCTAGAAGTAAGATCTAGACTTAATTAAACTAGTTTATATTACTTATATTAGCTAGTATTTACTTAAATCTTAATAAGAAGGTTACTAGGGATTCGTTCTCTTTTTACTAGAGGGTTTATAATTAGGCTATAGCTTATAATTAGATATTTAGATCCTTATATATCTAGTCTAAGTAGGTTATAAAATCCTTAGGGTT
This sequence comes from Colletotrichum ledebouriae, assembly GCA_036785755.1. Lineage (NCBI taxonomy): Eukaryota > Fungi > Ascomycota > Sordariomycetes > Glomerellales > Glomerellaceae > Colletotrichum > Colletotrichum ledebouriae. The sequence goes on from JAVHLU010000129.1 coordinate 47,984, forward strand.
ATATTTTCCCCTGCTCCCCCTAGCTCTATAGAAAGTAGAGACTACTTAATAAGCTATAATATCTAAGTAGGAGTTAATAAGGTACTATACCTCTATATTTATAGTATAGAACGCCTTATTTATAGTAATCCTATACCTTATCTATTATATCTAGGTAATATATTCCTTCTACTTACCTAAAAACTTTAGGAGTAGGGGTAGTAGCTTCTAGCGTATTATACTAGGTATTACTAGTACCTTACTAGTAGTACTTATAGGGGTCTGCGTAGCTATATACTAGCTATTCCCTTACTTAACCTCCTATAACTATTACTAGAGGGACTCTATTACTACTATTAAATTAGCTTATAATAGCTTATCTTAAGTTTGAGCTATATTATTATTAACTATTTTACTAACTAGTAGGGAGTAGCGCTTAACTTATTATTATTATTATAGTAATAAGCTTAAATATATAAGGGGTTAGACCTAAGTTTATTTAATAAGAAGTTATTATAATATTATTTATTTAAGCTAAAGAGGAAAAGGGGAAGTTTTCCTCTCTAGTAGAGATTTCGCTAGTTTATAGGGAATAACTAGGTAGGCCCCGGGTAGGCCCTAGGTAGCTCCTTAAGGCGATAAACCTAGGTAGAAACCTAGGTAGGCTTAAGCTAGGCGTAGCCTGTAATAGTAGCTTCTAATATATTGTACTAGGTATTACTAGTACCTTACTAGTAGAACTTATAGGGGTCTACGTAGCTATATATTAGCTGTTCCCTTACTTAACCCCTTATAACTATTACTAGAGGGACTCTATTACTACTACTAAATTAGCTTATAATAGCTTATCTTAAGTTTTAGCCGTGCTACTATTAACTATCTTACTAACTAATAAGGAGTAATACTTAACTTATTATTATTATTATAGTAATAAGCTTAAATATATAAGAGGTTAGACCTAGGTTTATTTAATAAGAGGTTATTATAATATTATTTATTTAAGCTAAAGAGGAAAAGGGGAAGTTTTCCTCTCTAGTAGAGATTTCGCTAGTCTATAGGGAATAACTAAGTAAGCCCTAGGTAGTCCCTAGGTAGTTCCCTAAGGTGGTGAACCTAGGTAGAAGCCTAGGTAGGCTTAACCCGGGCGTAGCCTATAACACTTAGGAAGCTTAAGCTAAGTAGTATAGAAGTAAATACCCCTAAAGTCCTTAATCTAGGCGTTAGGATTAATACTTCTATTTACTTTTTCTAAGATTTAAGTATACTCCTCTTAAATAGTAATAAGGGTATTAGCCTTACTTAGAATATAATATTATTTAAGGTTAACTATAAAGCTATAAAGGGTTATATTCTTTTTAGCGAGAAGTTCTATATATATAGGTATAATAATATTATGAGTAATAATCTCTATAACTAGATAGTTAATATACTTAAACTCTTAATCCTTATAGGTTTACTTAGACTCTTATATAATAAGTAAATAAAAGTACTCTAAGTACTATTCCTATATACTTATAGTATTCCTATTAATTATACCTAGGGTAGTTAGAAGCTAAAGGGGCTATAGTTTATTTATCTATATCCTAATAGTAGACTTAGGAGTAATCCTAGAAGTAGTATTAGGGGTAGCCTCTTTAAGAGCTTCCTAGTTAAATAGAGCGATATATTAATTATAAGCGCTCTTCTTCTATAGATATTAGGTATTAATATCTTAGTTTTACTTAGTAATATATATATTAAGAGTTAAAATCTCTAATAAGGTCTTACTAGGGTATAAAGGTCCCTTAGGGTTATCTAGGTTAATATACTTCTAGACTCTAGTAGCTTAGGCTTTAGCTTAGATTATAATATATTAGGTAATATAATCCTTATATATAATTAGGTAGTATAATATTATTATAGCTATAATAGAAGATATTATAGTTAAAACTATTTAGAAATAAAAGGTTTAAAATAAGAGAGGATTATATATATTAAAAAGAAAAGAAGAAATAAGAGAGAGGAAGTTTTAATAAGTACTTTTAATAATAAAGGCTTATTTTAAAATAGTAATTAGGGGTCTAGTTAGAGCTAAGCTTATAACTATTAAGAAATATCTTATAGGGCTATATTTATAGTTACTAAAGAGCTTATTTTATTATAATAAGAGTAGCTATAATATAGTTATTTATAACTATAGTTAGAGGAATAACCTCTAGAAAAAGGTCGTTCTAGAGCTAACTTTAGTTACGTGCCGCGCTAGGAACGGGCGATGCTAAAGGCATCACGATATTATTAAGAAACGTCCTATAGGGCTATATTTATAGTTACTAAAGAGCTTGTTCTATTATAACGAGAGTAACCGTAACGTGGTCGTTTATAACTATAGTTAGAGGAACGACCCTCAGAAGAAGGTAGTTCTAGAGCCGCCTTTAGGTTATATGCCGCGCTAGGAACGGGCGATACTAAAGGTATTATAATATACCCCCCTAGACGTAGTAGTAGCTAGAAGAGCGCCTAACTACATAATATCCCTTAAAATACCTAAATATAAAGCGATATATCTATAAATAACTTACTAATAAGCCTATTTATAAAAGAAATAATAAAGTAAAGTTATTTATATTAGGTATAGGCGAAGCGTAAATAGTCGCGGTTTTCTACCTTTATAACTATCGCTATTATTATTATAATACCCTTTATTTACTAACTCTTACTAATAGTAGTAGAAACCGCCGTCTCTTATTAGCTTAAGCAGGGTAGCTACTATTATATTAATCTTAAATAAAATAACCTAGCTACCCTCCTACCTTCTTAACTCTTCCCTATATATAATATAATAACTATATATATACCTAACTTTAGTCCTAATAATAACCTTATTATATATATATATATATACCTATAACGCGCGACGATCTTAAAGCTATTATAATATACTAACGTATTTATAGATACTTCTTAAAAAGAAGATTAGTTAGGCTATAGCCCTTAAGAAAGCACGCGCTACTAAAGGTAAGAGTAAAGCTAGGGGTAGAGGGGCGCGCCCTCCTCCCCTAGAGAGTAATAATAAGGTTATATATATATTATTCCTTCTTATTATTAATATATAGTATACTAATATATTATATAGCAAGTAGAAGAAAGTAGAAGTAACCTATAGGGGGTAGCTATAAGGGTAAGGGTTTATAGCTTAAGAAGCCCCGGGGTCGCCCCCCTAAGTAGTCTAAGAGGATAGCTCCTAATAAGTTATAATCCCTTTATTATTATAACTATATACTAGAACGCTACTAACCTTATTATTATTATAATCCTTAAAGAGATAGATAAGGAGGAGGGTATTAATAAGGGCGGTTTAGAGCCCCTTCCTAGCCCTCCTCCTCCTAGTAGAGGTATAGAAGTAGAGCAAGTACTCCTATTTAATAAGCGCTATTTTTAGTATATTTTAAGTAAGCTCTTAGGCTTATTAGATAGAAAGTACTCGCTTAGTATAGCGGGTAAGTATAACTACTATTATAAGGGTAAGGTACCTTATTAATAGATAAGCGCCCCTATTACTATTATAGCCTACTAATATACTAAAGCTAAGACTTTAAATAACCTAGTAGTTAGAAAGATAAGGTTCTATACGCGCTTCGTTTCTATAACTAACTTCTAATATAACCTATAGACCCTCGCTTATTAGAGAGCTACGCTCTACGAGGCTATTACTACCTAGAAGGAGGATATTATAATAGTAAAGAAGGGTAGTAATAATAAGGGTTTAAGTAGGACTCCTAATATAATAGGTAGTTCTAGTATATATAGTATTATCGCTCCCTCGCCCGCCCTAGTTCTATTCGGAACGCTAGTAGTTAGTATAAGCACGCCTACTCCTTATCTACTTATTAGTAACGTAGCTATTATAATATACTATATAGTTAATAATCTTATTAGCTTATATTTACTAGAGGTATTACTACCCTTATATAATATCCTAATAGATTAGTACGAGCAAATCCTCTAAGGTTAGGTAGTAGGAAATTAGCGTTTTAGGGCGGCCCTTTAGGGTATATTATATTCTTTTACTCTTATAGGAGCGACTTTAGGCTCCCTAGCTAGTAGGCTATAAATTAATTAAAACTTAGGCGCTACTAGCCCTTTTATGCTTATCTAGAGTATCCCTTATTTATTATAATTATTCTTTATATATCCTTTAGATTAAGGAGCGAATAGAACTTCTTAAATTTCTCGTAGTTAAGAACCTTTATAAGACTATTAGCTAGTATATTATTTATTAGTATATATACTATGCTAAACGATCCTCTAGTATATTCTTATTATAGCTATATATTTTAAATAATAATATATTATAGCTTAGTTAAGATCTATTCCTTTTTGCTTACTATAAAACGAATTATCTATTAGTTATTATAGTAGATCTTCTAGATATTACTAAGTTCGAGAGCGATATCCCTAAATAGCCTCTAAAGAGTAATTATCTCCTTAGTAGTATATTTAAGGCTTAGAAGCTCTATTTCTATTATTAATATTATAACTATAGCCTATTAAGTAGCCTTCTATTAAATTAGCCCTCTAAAGAGCGAGATTATATACCCTTAAGACGACTTCTACGTCTCCTTATTATCTATAAATAAAGTATTACCTATAATTAGTAGTACCTACCTACCCCCTAAGTTACTAAAGCATATTATAAGGTAGCGAGTATAATATAGGTACTATATAACCTAGTTAGTAGTAGTATAGTAATAAGGAGCGGGGTTTATTAGGGATCTCGAGAGTAGGGAATATATAAAAGTAACGTCGGGTTGAATTATAATAGTAGTATAGAGTATAGAGCCGATCTTCTCTTAGAAACTCTTTACTTCTAATAGTATTACTACTATTTTACTCTTTAGAAGTAGTAGGTTTAAAAGGGGGGTTATTAGCGCTCTTAAATCGAGTAGATCGAACTTCTTTATAACCTGCTTAATATATTAGTTATAGGAGAGGTATATCTTTTATATAGCTTAGTTATAGATAACTCTAATTCTAAGATAGTACTTAACTAAGCCTTATTCCTTTAACTTATATACCTCTTTTAGGCTAGTAATTACCCTTTATATTACCTCTTCGTAGTTCCTATAAAATAGGATAAGGAGGTTATTTATATAAAAGATAATAAGAACCTTCTTATTAGTTAACTAGAAGAGGTATAGGTCTTTACTTATAAGCTTAAGGCCTAGGTTCTAAAGGGTTAAGGAGAACTCCTTATACTAGAGTAGTAGCGCGTCCCTTAGCCTATAGAGCGCGTAGTATAATTTAATATACTTTCTAGGCTACTTAAAGCTATCTAGTAACTCGCAAACGATAGGGTCTTTATTTAGGTCCCGGGAGGTATTTAGGAACGCGTTAATAACGTCGAACTATTCGACTTTAAGGTTAAATTATATAGTAATTACTATTACTACCCTAAAGGTATAAGTAGCGAGGGTTATTATATAAGTCTATTCGAGGGGCGACTTCTCTTATTAATCGCCCTAAATATAGATCCTTGCTTTATATTAATTAAGGATATTATCCTTATTAAATTTATAAGTAAATACCTACTTCAGAGGGATCGGGCTCTTTATTATTATCCCTTAATTAATAACGCGCTATATATCTATCTACTATAATTTACTTATCTTAACCTTAGCTACTTCTTTAAAGTAAGTTTAGAGCGCTTATAGGAGGCTTAAAAGTTCCTTTTATAAGTAAGGTAGCTTAGTAAAATTATTAGTAATAAGACGTTTATAGATTATTATAGTTATATAAGTAGGCTTTATGCTATAAATAGTAGTATAAATATAGCTATAGAGCGTATAGTACCTTATACTAGCTTCTAAGAAGGCCTTCTATTAATTAGGTATAAAAGTCTTAAAGAAGCTAGATACCCGCTCCCGCTCTATATAGTATTATAGTAAAAACTAGTAACTAGAGCGGGGTTTACTCTCCGTTATTCCTAGTTATAGGTTACTAGGTAGTAGATTATATAGTTATTAGCTTTAATAAATTTAGCTATAGTCCTCCTAGTTATATACTTAGTTAGACCCCTATTTAATATTAGCCCTCTCCTTACTACCCCGGTATAGCTATACTAGTAGATTTAAGGGCTTACTATCTAAAGGTTCGTTTTTATTACGCTCGCCCGCTTTAGAAATATCTTATAAAGCAGGGAGAGGTTTAATTATAATATAGTTCTTAATCCGTTCCCCTTTAGAATTAACTTCCCTAATAGCTTTATCTATATAGTTTATTTCTAATATATATACTATATCTATCGCTCTACCTATTAGAGCTAGGCTTTTATCTAGCTTTAGTATAGGATTAGGGGATAATAGCTACCCCCCCTTCTAGCCTACCTATCCCTTTAGAAGTTTTAGGATTCTTCTACTTAGAAACTTAGTTATAAGAATAAGGGTTAGTATAGGTAATTATTCTTTAGCTATAAGTATTAATATAGCTTTATCCTTATTTATAACGCCTAAGATCTAAAGTTTAAAGTTAATACGCGATATAAGTTCCTTAATCTTATCTATTATACTATAGATAGCGTCTTCTAGGATAGCCTCTTTTACCTTATCCTTTATATAGAAAGTCCGTTCGTTAAATATTATATTCTATATAATAATAACTAATTATAACGCAGGGATCTAGATCCTATATAAGTTATAGGCGTTTAGTATATATCCTACTAGGTATCTAATATATCCCTATAGTACTACCTTAAAGTCTCTCTTATTAATTCCTCTCTCTTATTCCCTCTTAAGGGGGTATATATAGTAGCTATAGGTATATATATATCCCTAGTAAGGGCGAAGGTTATAGGTTAGGGTTGCTCTATTATTAGGCTACTACTAGCGAAAGTACTAGTAGAACTACTCCTCTTCGATCTATAGCAATAAACGCTAGCTATAGTATTTAAGTAGGCTTATATTATAAAGTATCGTTATAGTTAGTACTATCTTAGCCTATAGTTCTATAGGTAAGCTAGCTATAGCGAGTATTTTAATTATTCGAGTAATAACTTCCTAACTAGCCCGCTCCCCTCTGCTATTTAGTTCCTTTATATATAGAGGGGTCGTTTTAACCTCTATTCCTTCTATATAGGTCTATTCCTTATATCCTATATAGCCTATAAGCGAGATTACTAACCTCTTGATATCTTATCTAATCTTATAAATAGAAAGTCCCTTCTATTAAAATACCTATTACTTAAAGGTATATAGAGCGAGTATAACGCTACTATAGGTCTTATTAACGCGTAGAAATATAAAGATCTAGCTAGTATACTTATCCTTAATAATAAGGAGCTATTAGTTCTAGTTAAAGCCTTCGGGGTAGTTAAAGAGATCCTATGCGATTCTATAGTAAGGGCGTATTACTTTATCTTCTAACGTTTATCTTAAAATTACTTATTTAGTATATATAACTACGTAGTATTAGCACTATAGGTATATTAGGCCTTTAATCCTCACCCCCTAAGTAGTATAGATAAGCCGCTTAAGAGCTTTAGGGCTAAGGTAGCTGCTTTAGAGGTGCTAAAGCATTGCGTTATTACTTTAGTCTAGTAGTAATATAAAAGAGGTCTACTTATATATTATAAGCACGTAGTTTATATTATTAATAATAGTATTAATACTTTAGGGGATCCGCCTGGGAATAAGGTATAAGGAATAAGGCTTATATTTAAGGAAGGTAAGGTTCGCCTTCCTAATAAGTTTCTTAACTACTACGTTCTTCTTATATATTCTAAAGCAAAGAGTATAGTTATACCCTAAATACTAGATACCTATCTTCTAAAATAGCGCTTTAGAAACTATATTAATATAAAAGTTCTCTATATATCCTATATTATAGAGCGTAAGGTCCTCTATATTCGCGCCTTTTAGGCTATTAAGAGCGTTCTTAATAATCCGCATACTTTTAGTAATAATTAGGTATAAAGCTATTCTAGAATTAACCCGTTCTCTATTATAATACCTAATTAAGGAGGGGATAAGTAGGGACTTATTATTTACTAGGTATATCCCTCCGTAGTTATCTAGGACCGTGGACTTATATAATATATAAGGTCCTAAGTAGGGGGTTATAAAGATACTTAGGTATTCTTTATTTAAGTTAACTATATTATCCCTAACCTCGTTCATAAGGGCTATATAGAAAGTAACTACTATTATATTAGTAGGGTAGCTCGGGGCTATATTAGATTTCTTAGATAAACCCTTATTACCCCCTTTATTATTTTAGTAGTTCTTACTCTTATAGGGAACGGCATATAACTAGCCCCTATAAGCGAATTTAGCGCAAAGGTTAGCGAAGCGTAGGTTACTATTTAACTAGTTATAGATCTAAGCTACTTATATATCTATTACTAATATATAGGGGCCCTTCTAGTAATATCTAATTAGAGCAGCTTCTAAGCGATTATAATTAACGCTTAGCTATTAATAACTTAACCTATATAAGTACTATTTACTGCTAGATAAGTTACCTATTATAGGAATATTTAATAAGTTAGCTTTATTTATATAGCTAGCTAGCGTTATAAAGACCCTAGCGCTTCGTCCTCGTGATCTTAAGTAGAGTATATCCTTATATAAGAGGTCCTTAAATATATTAGTATATTAGCTTATATTAGAGACGGGGGTCCCTACTCGTTCCTATTTAAGTATATCTATAATCTCTATATTAGCCTAAGTAAGCGCGAAGTAATAACTTACTACTTAAAGAAAAGTTTTTAAAGCAAGGGTACTACTCGCTTTAGGAAGCTTAAGCTAAGTAGTATAAAGGGAAACGCCCCTAAAGTCCTTAATCTATATATTAGGATTAATACTCCTATTCGCCTTCTCAAGGACCTAAGTATACTCCTCTTAAATAGTAATAAGAGTACTAGCCTTGCTTAGAGCATAGTAACGCTTAAGATTAATAATAAGGCTATAAAAGGTTATATCCCTTTTAGCGAGAAGTTCTATATATATAGGCATAATAATATTATAAGTAACGATCTCTATAACTAGATAGTTAATACGCTTAAACTCTTAATCCTTATAGGTTTACTTAGACTCCTATATAATAAGCGAATAAAAATACTCTAGGTATTATTCCTATATACCTATAATATTCTTATTAATTATAACTAGGGTAGTTAGAGGCTAAAGGGGTTATAATTCGTTTATTATCTATATCCTAGAGGCGGCGTTAGTAATAACCTCTTCTAAAGCCTCCTAGTTAAGTAGAGCGATATATTAATTATAAGCGCTCTTCTCTTATAAGTACTAAGTATTAATATCCTAGTTTTACTTAGCGATATATATATTAAGAGTTAAGGTTTCTAACGAGGTTTTACCTAGGTATAAAGGTCCCTTAAGGTTATCTAAGTTAATATACTTCTAGACTCTAGTAGCTTAGGCTTTAGCTTAGATTATTATATACTAGGTAGCGAAATCCCTATACGTAGTTAGGTAGTATAATACTATTATAATAGTAGTAGAAGATATTATAGTTTAAAGTTATTTTAAAATAGAGGGTTTATAGTAATAGAGGATAGTATATAATAAGGAGGAAAGAATAGGAGAGAGGAAGTTTTAATAAGTACTTTTAATAGTAAAGGCTTATTTTAAAATAGTAATTAGGGGTCTAGTTAGAGCTAGGCTTATAACTATTAAGAAACGTCCTATAGGGCTATATTTATAGTTACTAAAGAGCTTATTCTATTATAATAAGAGTAGCTATAACGTAGTCGTTTATAACCAAGGTTAGAGGAACGGCCCTTAGAAGAAGGTAGTTCCGGAGCCGCCTTCGGGTCACGTGCCGCGCTGGGAACGGGCGATGCTAAAGGCATCACGATATCTCTTATATATTATCACGAGCTAGGATAATATTATAGGAAAAAGGGCTTAGCGGGCTAAGTAGGGAAGTCCGTAGGAGTAAGGAGATATAGGGAGGCACTAGGTAACTACTAGATAAGCCCTCTAAGCCCCTACTTAGTTAACTAGAGGGCTAGAGAAGAATATTTAACCTTAGCTACCCCTAACTATATTAACTCTATTACTTTATATTATACTAGCTTATAATACGTTCTTCTCTCTTATTTATATTAATAGGGATATAGATTATTAGAATAGTATAATATATAATAATATAGTACCTACCTATAGGTCTACTAGAGAGATAAATATAATATTACTTTTAAGATCCCTTACTAGGCGGGAGTAGTAAAATAGCTAAACCTAGGATAAGATATTTATTAAGTAGAATAGTAATAAGAGTACTAGTAGAAGACTAAGTAGTTAATTAATAGAGGCTAAATTAGACTAGCTTATTAAAGAGGAAGAAAAGAAGGGGTAGCTAAAGTATAAATAGGAATATCTTGAGGCCTTAAGGGCTAGCTAATTATTAACCCTAGCGAGTAATCCTATTACTTACTAAGTAGTTATTAGTAATAAATTAAAGAAGTACTAATTAGAGCTTTAGGGGAAGTATCTCCTGATACTTAAGTATAAAAGGGGTACCTAGACTAACTTTAATTAATTTATATTTAATCTTAACGCGTAGTTTAATATAAATAAAATTATATTAGACTTAGAAAAGGTGCTATTTACTACTAGGTACCTAGAGGGACTAGTAGTAAAGCGATAAACCTTATACCTCTCTATTAACTATAGTAATAAGGCGAAGGATATAACTTAGGCGATAATAAAAAACTAGTTAACTAATAGTATAGCTAATATAAGGTCTAGGACCCTTAGTATATAAACCTAGCTTAAGTAGACCTACTAATAACTAAGATAATTATACTAGAGCTTTATTAATTACTATAAAGGGATCGAGGCGGAGAGCCCCTATTAATAACTAAAGGAGATCCGGGTAGCTAATATAGTAGCTAGGCTAGACCCTAAGCTCTAGTACTATATTATAGCGAATAGGTTGCTAAAGTTATAGCTTAATCTTAATACTAGGGCTAGAAATACCGAACTCATAGTTAATATATAAATATATAATATACTAGTAAGGGACTAGGGAGCTAATAATAAGGGATAATAACTAGAAAGCTAAACCCTTAACCTAGAGGGGTAAACCGAGGCCCTAAAGGGATAGACCTATAGGGACTATAATAATACTAATAACTACTAAGAGGATACTAAGGACCTACTATGGATACTAAAAAGGAAATTATCTATTATAGTTATAAGAGGAAAGGCTATATCGCGCTAAGGTGCTCGTATTATAAGAAGTATAGCTATCCCTATTATAAAAGGAAACCCTGCCCTAGTAAATAACTAGAGGAGGACTAGGTAGTAACGCGTGCTATTTAATAGAGTAGTAACTAGCTATATTATATTAAAGCGATAATATAGGTCCGAGTTGCGGGTAGCTAGAAGACTAGTGCTATGCTTATTAATTATAGAGCTAATAAGCATATTATAAACTAGAGGATTATAACTAATACCTAACTAGAGGCTAATAAGTTAGAACCTATTAAGGGAATATAAATATCTAAGGGACCTAATTATAACGTATAGAAGTTAGTAACTTAAATAACTAATAATATAGGTATCTAGTAAATAGCTTTATATAATTTTAGGATTAATAATAGTAATAGTTATAACGCTATCCTAGGGATCCCCTAGTATATAGCGGAGTACCCTAATTTTAATTAGAGGGAGTTAGGCTAGACCTTTCCCCTATAAAAAGAGTATCTACCTTATTATAATTATAAAAGAACTTAGGCGCGTTAAGAACGAAGTAAGAGTAGTACTTATAGGAGTACTATAGGTTAACTATATATTAATTACTAATTACTAGGAGGATACCTAAGACCCTAAGGATACTAAGGGGATTAAAATAAATATCCTATTAAAATACTAAGACTTTAAGAAGGTATTTAATATTAACCTAGTAGGAACTATACTAGAGTTTAGAATTACTAGAAGCTACCCTATTAACCTAGAGCCTAGAACTAAGCCCTTATTTAAGCTTATTTACTTACTAGCTAAGAAGGAGTTAGAAGAATTAAGGGATTATATCTATAAGGTCTTATAAAAAGGATATATTTACTTATTAATAAGCCTAGTAGGGGTACTAATCCTATTTATCCTAAGAAAGGGAGGCAAGCTAAGGTTATATATAGATTACTAGGGGCTTAACTAAGTAACTACTAAGAACTATACCCCCCTCCCTCTAATTAATAAGATCCTTAACTAGCTCTCTAGAGCTAAGTACTTTACTAAACTTAACCTTAAGGATATATATTATTAAATAAGGATCTAGGAGGGAGACGAGTAGAAAATAGTATTCTATATATAATATAGCTATTATAAATATTATATTATACTATTTAAGCTTATAAATATACCTGCTACTTTCTAGATATTTATTAATAAGTTGCTTATAAGCCTAGTTAATATTATTTATATTATATATTTAGATAATATCTTAATTTTTACTAATAATATAGACTCCTATATAGAGGCTATAAGATAGGTACTTACCTAATTAGAAGCTAATAGCCTCTATATAAACCCTAATAAGTATAAATTTTATAAGGAGGAGATTAAATTCCTTAGGTTTATAGTCTTAATAAATAGAGTTATTATAGAATATAAGAGGGTCCAGGTAATAGCTAAGTAGCTAGTACTTACTATAATATAAGAGATTTAGTAATTTCTAGGATTTATAGGGTTCTATAAGAGATTTATTAAGAACTACTCTAAGATTTATAGCTTACTTACTAACTAAATTACTAATATATCTAAGGGATAGCTAGTAATAACTAGAGAGGTATTAGTTACTTTCTATTAGCTCTACGCTTTATTTATAGAAGTATTTATATTACGCTACTTTAATCCTATACTTCTAATTTAAGTTAAAACTAACGTATTAGACTTTATAATAGGGGTAATACTAAGCTAGTTAGAAGGGGATATATAGAGACTAGTAGTATTTATATCTTAGAAGCTTAAGGGCGTATAATTATGATATAGTACGCTAGAGGTAAAACTACTAGCTATTAGAGAGGTAGTAGTAAGGTAGTAGTACTACTTACTTTACTCCTAGTATTATATCTAATTTATTACTAACTACCTAGGTTACTAGTACCTTGCGAATAAAAAGATACTTAGTAGCTACTAGGCTTAGCTATTATAAGATCTATTAATCTTTAACTTTAAAATTAAATACTAGCTAGGTTATTATAACTAAGCTAATAGTTTATTATAGAGACCTAACTATACCCTAGAGGATATAGAGATTAATAAAGCTAGGGACTTACTCCTATAAAACTTCTTTTAACGTTTTAACTATACTACTATCTAGAGGGTAAGTACTAGGTAGTAATAAGGTACTTAACTACTAAATACCTTACTAGAATAACTTATACCCTCGCTCTAGGAATAGGTTAAGGAGGCTTAATAAAAGGACCCCTTTTATATTAATAAGGAGTAGGAATAGTGAGGTATAAAGTAGTTATTAAATAATATTAATACCTTAAGATACTAAGAAGGGCTATATATCCTAGATAACTACCTATTTTAAAATAAAGTCCTTAGAGCTTTTTATAACGAACTATCTAGAGGTTACTAAGGGGTTACTAAGATACTAAAGAGGATTAGAAAATCGTTCTTTTAAAATATATAGAAGGGTAATATAAAGGAATATATTAAGATATATATAATATACTGATATATAAAGTTAAGATACTACCTCCTATATAGTAAACTTATACCCCTACTAATACCTAGCTAGCCCTTCTAATAGATATTAATCGACTTTATTATAGAACTACTACTATTTCTAATAATAATAAATAAGCTATATAATAATATTCTTATTATTATTAACTAGTTTATAAAATACTCCCTATATATCTCTACTAGGGAGTTACTTACTACTAATAGGTTAGCTACGCTACTAACTTAATATATCTTCTTAATATTTAGGCTCTTAGAAGCTATTATATCTAATTAGGGATCGCTATTTACTAGTAACTTCTAGTCTAAGGTATACTACCTATTAGTTATTAAGAGGAAAATTAGTACTACTTTTTATCCCTAAACTAATAGCTAAATAGAACGCTAGAACTAGAGTATTATATACTTTTTAAGGACTTTTTATAATATTAACTAGGATAACTAGGTAATATAGCTCGACCTAGCCTAATTTATATATAATACCTCTTATTATAAAGCTACTAAGATATTACCCGCTAAGCTACTAATAGGATATTCCCCTCGTAGACCTAATAACGTTAAACCCTAGTTAAAGGCTTTAGTCCTAGTAGTATATAAGAGAGTCTATAGCTTACTTACCTAGAGGTTAGCTATTACTAACTTACTTTAGAAATATAATAAAACCTATAGTAAGTTCTATAATTAGAGGAGAACCCCTATTATTTTTACTATAAGAGACCTTATATTACTTTTAATAAAAAATATTAAGTAGAGGTAGCCCTCTTATAAACTTTCTAATAAATACCTAGGCCTATTTAGGATCTAATGGGTAATTAATAAGGGATAAGCGTATAAGCTATAGATTAATAAAAAGTACTAAATTTATAATATTTTCGCACTTATATAATTAGAACCCTTTTTTAGCTTAGCTATTTTACTACGAGATATCCTAATTAATAACGACGATAATATCTATATAGTAGACTATATTATTACCTATAGGGGCCCTAGATATAACTATTAGTACCTTATTAAATAGAAGGGCTATAGTAAACTAGATAATTTATAAGAGCTATAATATAACGTATTAATAGACCTATAAGATAATTATAAAGCCTAATTATAAGTAAAAGTATTATAATCGCTATATAATTTTATAGATAACTTAATAAGTAGCTAGTAGTTAGGTAGAAATAGGGCACGCTAGCTAGGTATCTTAATTTACTAGCCTAAAGGCCCCTAATAAGGTAGAAAGAGACTAGAATAACGCTTAAAAGTAACTATACCCTACCTAGAGGTTATTAGTAGCTTACTAGGGGCGCTCTTAAAAGTTTTATATCTACTAAGCGCTAGTACCCTCCTCGCTAAGACTAGTTATATCCCTTTTAATATTATTATCTCCTAAATAAGTAAATAGGGTAATAGATAGAGTAGTTAGAACCTTATAATACTACTTTAAGTTAGAAATACTAGCTAGAGGAGTACTAGTAAGGTATTAGTAGAGATTAGGTCGACTTACTATCTTATTATAAGCCTTATTCGCCTGCCCCCTTAACGTTATTATCTCCTAAATAAGTAAATAGAGCGATAAATAGAGCGGTTAGAACCTCGCGATACTACTTTAAGTTAGAAATACTAGCTAGAGGAATACTAGTAAGGTACTAGTAGAGATTAGGCTAACTTATTACTTTATTATAAGCCTTATTTACCTCCTTAGCACGCTTAGCTTATATCTCCTATACTTTTAGCTATTAGTTAGCTAATTACTCTATCTCTAAGTAGTAATAATAAAGCTCCTCGTTCTATTTATATAATAACTTAATTTACTTCTTAGCTTCTTTAGCGAGGTACTACTAATACCTAGCTATATCTTTTAAAGTAATTACTTAGTAGTTCTCTATCTCTATAAAGATCTTAGCCTCCTTAGCCTTATACTTCTTAAGTATTATAATAGCCTCGTTCTTCTTAACTTAGAGGGCTTTCTTAATTATAAGCTAGGTAGCGAGGATCTTCTCTTAAAATATAATTAGATATTAATAATAAGATACTAGGGAGGTACTAGGGAGCTACCTTATTCTTAGCGTATTATACTTAAAAGTTAGGCTAGGAACTAGCCTTATTTATAAGGCGTTTAATCTTATTAATAGTACTTATTATATAATAAGTAGCTTATAGCGAGTTAGTAGATAAGAAATAAGGATATACTAAGTAAAACTTATAATAACATAAGCCTTATTATTACTTATTTTAATATATTACTTATATTTAGTAGAGGTATCTAAGAAATAAATAAATTAATAATAAATTTAAAACCTAAAGCTAGTAAAGTATTAGATAAGTATTAAATAAGTATTCAATAAGTATTCAATAAGTATTCAATAAGAACTAGGAGCTTATTATTACTCTTAAAGTAGAGAATTAAGCTTATAAGGAGCTTAATATAAGGGAGGTCCTCTTTAGGGGGCTCTTACTTTACTATAGCTAAGAAGTACTAGTAGTAGGAGCACCCCCGGAGTATACTTATAATAGGGAGGGGAGCTTCGCTAATAGCGTTAATAGCGTTAGTAGTAATAGAAAATATAATAATAAATTCGTTATATAGTAATTAAGATAAAGTTATTAGTAGGGGAGTAAGAGGCTAATAGTAAGTTATTAGTAGTAATAATTATTACGGGCTACGCCCGGGTTAAGCCTACCTAGGCTTCTACCTAGGTTTACCGCCTTAAGGAGGTACCTAGGGCCTACTAGGGGCCTACCTAGTTATTCCCTATAAACTAGCGAAATCTCTACTAGAGAGGAAAACTTCCCCTTTTCCTCTTTAGCTTAAATAAATAGTATTATAGTAACCTCTTATTAAATAAACTTAGGTCTAACCCCTTATATATTTAAGCTTATTATTATAATAATAATAATAGGTCGAGCGCTACTCCCTATTAGTTAGTAAGATAGTTAATAATAATATAGCTAAAACTTAAGATAAGCTATTATAAGCCGATTTAGTAGTAGTAATAAAGTCCCTCTAGTAATAGTTATAAGAGGTTAAGTAGGGGAATAGCTAACGCATAGCTATATAAACCCCTATAAGTATTATTAGTAAGGTACTAGTAATACTTAGTATAGTATACTAGAAGTTACTACCCTTACCCCCGAAGTTTTTAAGTAAGTAGAAGGAATATACTACCTAGGCGTAATAAATAAAGTATAAGATTACTATAGATAGGGCGTTCTATACTAT
This sequence comes from Colletotrichum ledebouriae, assembly GCA_036785755.1. Lineage (NCBI taxonomy): Eukaryota > Fungi > Ascomycota > Sordariomycetes > Glomerellales > Glomerellaceae > Colletotrichum > Colletotrichum ledebouriae. The sequence goes on from JAVHLU010000129.1 coordinate 64,868, forward strand.
AGATATAGAGATATAATACCTTATTAACTCCTACTTAGATACTATAGCTTAGTAAGTAGTCTCTACTATTTATAGAGCTAGGGGGGGTAGGGGGAAATATAACCCTAAAGACTTTATAGCTTACCTAGACTAGATATATAAAGACCTAAATATCTAGTTATAAGCTATAATCTAATTATAAACCCTCTAGTAAAAAGAGAATAAATCCCTAGTAACCTTCTTACTAAGATTTAAGTAGATACTAACTAATATAAGTAATATAAACTAGCCTAGCTAAGTCTAGATCTTATTTCTAGAAGCCTCTCTTACCCCTAAGCTAAGGGACTAGCTAATTACTATTAACTTACTAGCTAATTATAATAGCTAGCTCTCTAAGGTCTAGAGTATTATATAGAAAGTAGAGCGCTAGAAGGTTACTAGTAACTACCTAGTAATCTACTAGAGACCTATTACTAAGGATATTAAGGGGGATACTTATATAACTAGAGCTATATATATCTTATAAGTTAAGGAAGTAAGATACTATAACTACTAAAACTCTAGATCCTCCTTAGGTACCTCCCTAATATAATACTAATAACCTTAGAAGGGTATAAGGGACCCCTATACTTATTATACTTATAGAGCTAGAGGTTATATTACTTAGTATTACCTTAGTAAGGAGGACTAGCTACTTAGGGTTATAAAAGTAAAAACCTTAAAAGAAGAAATAGTATATTATAAGGTTATAAATAACTACTAAGTAGTAATTAACTCCTTAAAAGAAGATAAGGAGTTAGAAAAAGACTAACTCTAGAGCGAAATTAGGCTCTAGAGCCTACTAAAGAGGAGATATTAAGTTAGGAAGAATATAAATAGGAATAACTAGCTAATAATAAGCTTATTATTATTTAGGTTAGAGTTAATAGAGGATATCTAGCTTATGCCCTAGTAAATACTAGGAGTAATACCTATATAATAATTAACCTTTTCCTAGCCTAATACCTCTGCTTTTTATATATTAAAAAGAGATACTAACCTATAAGAGGGTATATACTTAGTAGATTATTACTAAGTAATATACTAGGTATAATAGTATTTAACTTAGAAATAAGTAGCTATACCTAGCGTATCTTTATATATATAATTAATAGCCTAGACCCTAATATCCTCTTAGGACGCCCTTAGATAGAATAGAGCTAAGTTATTTATAATACTATAGCTTACTAAGTATACTATAAGAGGGGATAAGTTAGGCTATACCTAAAGGATTAAAAAGAAACTCCCCTTATAAAGGAAATAAGGGCTACGAGGTTCCTTAATATACCCTCGTTCTCTATAATCTACTAATACTTAGTAAGATAATAGGATAAGTACTAAGAGGGTATAAAAGAGGTATTAGTATAGGTTATTAGCTTATCTAATATTAAGAAAGCCTTAAACCTAAGACTAAAGGAGGATTAATAATACTATTTATTAAACTAGGTCTTAAAGGAGTTTCCTAACCTATTTAACCCTAATAAGGCTTACTTACTACCCCCTAAGTAACTAGGAGTAAATTACTAGATTAACCTTATACTAGGACTAGACGGGAAGGAGCTATTACTCCCATAGGGCCCCTTTTATAATATATTAAGAGAAGATCTATTAGTATTAAAAAAGACCCTATAAGACCTCCTAGATAAGGGGTTTATTAAGGCTAGTAGCTTACTTATTAAGGTACTAGTACTCTTTATAAAGAAGCTAAGTAGGGGAATTCGCTTTTATATTAACTAGAAAGCTTTTAATATAATTATAAAAAAAGACTACTACCCCCTCCTATTAATCTCTAAGATATTACGCTAGGTAAGTATAGCTAAGTAATATACTAAGCTAGATATAGTAATAGCTTTTTATAAGTTAAGAGTAATAAAGGAGTACTAAGAGAGAATTATATTCTATACCTAGTATAGGTTATTTAAATAAGTAATCTACCTATTTAGCCTAACTAATACCCCTACTAGCTTCTAGTAATATATTAATAATACCCTATAAGACTTCTTTAATAACGTTATTACTATTTATATAAATAATATATTAATTTACTCTAATAGAATAAGGGAAGACTATAAGAGGAAGGTCTAGGAGGTCCTCTAGAGGCTAGTAGATATAGGCCTAAACCTTAACCTTATAAAGTACAAGTTCTTAGTTAAGAGGGTTAAGTATATAGGGTTTATTATAATAGTAGGAGAGGGTCTCTCTTATAACCCTAAGAAACTCTAGGCGATTACTAAGTAGTTACCCCCTACCTCCCTAAAGGGGGTCTAGAGCTTCCTAGAGTTTATAAACTATTATAATATATTTATATTAGAACATATTTATATTAGAATATATTTATATTAGAATATAGGGATATTATTAAACTACTTATATTACTTACTAGGAAGAATATAACGTTCTAGTAGGGAGACGATTAAGAACGAGCTTTCTTATAGCTTTAGTAGCTCTTTAATACCTAGCTAGTACTCTACTAATTTAGTCTAGAAAATAAGATTATTATTAAACCTAACTATTTAGGATTTATATTAGGAGGGGTGCTCTTATAAGTTAACCTAGAGGGTACCTAGCGCCTTATAACGTTCTACTTATAGAAGCTCTCGCCTATAGAGTATAACTACTCTATTTATAATAAGGAGCTCCTAGCGGTCCTTTCTTACTTATATATATAGAGAGCGGAGCTATATAATATAACTACTTTTAAGGTACTAACTAACTACTAGGGGCTTAAATACTTTATAAAAAAGTAACGCCTTATAGAGCGCTAGAGCTAGTAAGTAGAGGAGCTATTCTAATACGATTTTACTATTAAATACTACTCTAATAAAGAAGTAATAGCCCCTAATACCCTCTCTTAGAGGGAGTAGAACGCGCTATAAGAGTAGGATAATAAATAGAAATAGGGGAGGGTCTTATAGCTAATATTAAACTACGCCTACCCCTATAGGGACCTTATAGTTAGCCCCTTAGTAAGGAGAAGTTAGAAGGGCTATATTAATATCCTAGATATTATAGTCTTTAATAGTAACCCTAAACTATAAGCGCTATAGCTAGAAACTATAAAAAAGGATATAATATATAAGGCTATATACTATATAGTTACTTACTAGCTTTAGAGCTTCCTATTAGATATAAAGGCTAAGATTTAAATTAGTAAGTATAATATTAATAGTTAGAGGAGACTAATATTTAGGGGGTAGCTATAGGTACTTAGCGGGGAGGATAATAATAACTTACTAAGGGAGCTCTATATAAAGATTATCTAATAGAGCTACGACTTAAGTATAACTACTTACCTAGGCTATAATAGCACGCTAGAAATAGTAAGCTAGTAGTTCTATTAGCTAAGATAATTATAAATAATATAGAGATTTATAAGGAACTATAATATCTATAGAGGGATATATATCTAGAGGTAAGCTAAGAGGGGCTTTTTAAAGCCCCTATTAGTACTTACCTAGTTATACTTAGACCTCTTAATAAACTTTATTATAAACTTATTACCTATAAAGAATAATACTAGCTAATACTTATAAGTTATAGTAGATAAGCTAGGTAAGTTAGTAATACTAGAGGAGATAGGTATTATAAAAGCAGAAGCTTATATCTACTAGTTCCTTACCTCCTACTTCTAGTTCTATAGGTTCCTATATAATATTATTAGTAATTAAGGGTCTAACTAGGTAAGCTACTTCTAGGCTAAACTCTACTACCTTATAAGTATAAAGAGGCTATTAAGTACTATATACTACCTATAGACTAATAATAGTACTAAGAGGTAGGACTAGGAGATATAAGCTATCCTATAGGTATTTATAACCTAAGCATAGGATAACTAGGAGTAGCTCCTACCCGCTACCTAGCTAGTGCTCTATAATAAGGTTAGTAATATAACTAGGCTCTCGCTATTCTTCTTAGAATATAGGTACTATACTAACCCTATACTTATAGTAAATAACGTAGTAGAAGAAGCCCCTTCTAGGGATATAATAGCTACTCTCCTAGTAATAAGACTATAGGAGGTAGTAGACTTTATCTAAGTAAGTATTATAGCTACCTAATAGTATAATAAGGAGAATATAAACTAGTATAGGATACTTATAGAGGAGTATTAAGTAAGTAATAAGGTTTAGCTTTTAATAGCTAACTATAAAAGCCCTAGGCCTAGTAAGAAGCTATTATAGTTATATTATAAATATATTATAATTAGAATCCTAAGCTTATATATTATTAAGTTAGACGTACTTAGTAATATTTACCTAAGGTTCTATATAGACCTCCTCTAGAGGGTACTAGAGGACCCCTTACTCATATAAATAAGGATAGTCCCCTAGCTACTACTAATTATAGCTAATAATAGCAAATTCGAGTAGTATATAGAGGAGATATATATAGCGCGATAGAAGGTAGCTAAGCGAGAACGGAGGCACGAGGTCCTAGTTAAGTAGGAGGGGTATATAAAGCTTACCTAGGAGCTTATAGAGGCTATTATAGAGACTGCTATAATAAATAGATATAAAGCCCTATATAAACTAGTTATAGATAATAATAGTAACCTAGCCTACGCCTAGGGGGGGACTAGCTAGGAGGAGGGATAGTATTATAAGCTATACCTAGGTTAAGCCTACCTAGGCTTCTACTTAGGTTTACTACCTTAAGGAGCTACCTAGGGCTTACTAGAAGTTTACCTAGTTATTCCCTATAGACTAGTAAAATCTCTACTAGAGAGGAAAACTTCCCCTTTTCCTCTTTAGCTTAAATAAATAGTATTATAGCGACCTCTTATTAAATAAACTTAGGTCTAACCCCTCGTAATAATAATATTATAAACCTAAAGAAGTAAGAAGGAGACATTTTAATAGAGCGGGATTTTAAATAATATTTATATATTTTAACTTAATATTAAAACTAGCTTTTTATATAGCTAAAAGGAGGATAATCTCTAGATTATTATATTATTTAACTTTATTTAACTTTACTACGTATAAGGAGGCACTAGGTAGTTACTAGATAATAACTAATAGCCCCCTATATTATAATAAAGGCCTTTTTTATCCCTAGAGGGAGAATACCCTTATTAGACCTATAAAGGGGTTAAAAATATAATAATAAGTAGAAAATATAATAATTTAGAGGGCGAATTTAAAGTAATAAAAATAAGCCTAAATAATAATATATTTTAGTATAACCCTATAAAAGAAAGAGTAACCCTTATAAGGGGGCTTAGTTATAACTATTTAGATAATTACTAGGTAGTCCTAGACTTATTAGATAAAGCTATAAGAGTAGTTAGAGTAAGGGGATTAGCTCTATTTACTAGCTTATTACTCCTCTAAGCTATAAAATCCCTTAATACCTAGGTATAAGAGCTATAAGAGTAGCTAAAGTAGAGAATAAGTACCTTATTACTAATTAACTACTCCTCTAAACTACTTAGCTATCTAAGGAAGAGTTATATAGCTAGAACGAGGGATATTAAATTCTAGACCTATAGAAACTAAAAATATAAAGCCTTATAGGGAGGTACTAGGTATTCTCTAGGTAGCTACTAAGTAAACTAGTCTAAGGGTAAACTAGTTTAGAGGGGGGGGGATTATATTATAAGCTAGGATAATATTATAGGAAAAAGGGCTTAACGGGCTAAATAAGGAAATCTATAGGAGTTAGGAGATATAGGGAGGCACTAGGTAACTATTAGATAAGCCCTCTAAGCCCCTACCTAGTTAACTAGAGGGCTAGAGAAGTATATTTAACCTTAGCTACCCCTAACTATACTAACTCTATTACTCTGCACCGCACTAGTTTGTGATATATATATATATACCTATATTAGATACCTTTACTAATTATATATAAGAAGAGCTAGGTTATAATAGTAATAACGAGCGACCTCGATATAAATATAAACCCCTCGCTATCCTTATTTATAATATTACGTTCTAGCTTTATTTTAAACTCTAGACTAGTAATAACCTCGTTACGTTATAACTTATATAATACCTTATACTCGATTGCTAGGGCTAGGACGTTTTAGCTATTAGAGGTATAGTATATATAGAACTAATTAGCTTAATTACCCTTCCCTCTCGCTCTACGTCGGGGCTTATAGTTCGATAGTTTAGAGGCTATTACTATAGCGTTGATATTATCCTACTTAATAGATATTTACTCTATAGCTTCGGGAAGGGCTTTATTTATCTATCTAAGGTTTATATAGCTCTTAAATATTATAATCCCTCATAAACCTATCTTTTATTAGAGTTACTTATTATTATATACCTTATTAACTAGCTTCTAAACTACGTTCTTAACTATATCGCGCTAGAAGTTATAAAGACTAAGCTTACTACTAATTAGTCTAATAAGAGATATAATATATTCTAGTTAATATAGAGATAGGAATATAGCTTCTAAAGAAAACGAGTTAAAGTTCTAAAGTTAATCTTATATCTCCTCTTATCTTATTATAAAGTTATCTTATAAGATAATTTATTAAGGGAAAGTCTAACTAGTTAAGTTAGTTATTTTACCTTATATAGTTAAGGTATAATTATTTACTACTTAGATAGTAAGGCTAAGTAAGTAGTAAGATTTAAGATACTTCTAGAGTATCTATAGTTATAACGCCTTTACGAGTTCTTTAGCATCCTCTCGTTAATATTATTCTTCTTCGCGACGGCGTTATTCTTCTTCATAACGGCGTTATTCTTCTTCGCAACGGCGTTATTTTTCTTCGCAATAGTATTGCTCTTCTTCGCAATAGCGCTGCTCTTCCCGTAGCTATTGTTATAAACTAGCGATTTCGTCTTCCATCGTGGCTAAAGAGATATGCAACAAGGCACAACGCGTAACGAAAAGGATCCTGATCGTTGTGAACTATGTCCGTTGCCCTAATAACAATCGCACTAACTACCTGAAGTCACGTGGCCGAGACTCGATACCATGCTTACTAAGTTGATCCTCTAGAGTCGGGCCGTTATCACCTATCACCGTTTATCTCTGGCAATAAGTGAGGTTCAGGCGTTGGAACAAGATACATACTGTACCGTACGAGGTGAACACAATACGAACAAATTTCGAAAAGGTGGTTAAGGACGACTATCATCATATTTGGCACGTTCAGAGTGGCTGGCATGGGAACAGTAGCCCCCCACGTAGTTCGCCGCCAAATTGGCCGCTAATTGACACGTTTGTCTGCTCACTGTCACCCTTCTGTATATTCGAGTCGTCATTCGCATGTGTATAGAAACCGTCTGCGTCTACCATTGCCCATGAGACTAAGAAATTGCGGCCCAGAAATCGGACATTACCTGCAACAACAGGATATTTCATATTGTATGAACGAGTAACGAGGGGAAAGGTTAGCAAATTCCAATATAACGAACATGAGAATTTGTGAACACGGATTCATGGCTAGCTTAAATCCACGATCGGCTGATCTGGCCGGAGAGCACCGGGGTGTTGCAGTAGCTCAGCTTCCTTCGATGTATGTAATGCTTTCCTTTGTACTGTACTGTACATGTCAAAAGAGGTTCAAACACAAGCAAGGCCACAGTACCCCTGGCACGATGATGGCGTGCCATTACAATTGTACTGTAAAGGGAGTTCATGGAAACGGACTACGAGCGTCTCCATCCGGGGCCGGGAGAGTGGCCGATGGCGCACGCAATTGGGACATCAAGCAAGCGCCATGGGATGGGCGGGGGCCTGCAATCGCTCGTTGCCAGCACTTTCCCCGAGCAGAGGAAAAAATTAGCATACCGCATCCATACTGTATAATCCGAAAACCTGCGTCAATAAACTAGACTTCCATATGATTTTATCTCACGTCGCTCAACATCCTCTTCGCCGCTGCCTGACTCGAGCCCCGGCCAACGAGGTTCCGTTAGAAAAGCCTTGAATGAATCGCTGTCCCGACTGGGGTAATGGATCCTGGGACATTTCGCAATTCGACCCAGACATCTAAGGACTCGTGGACAACCACCTCTGTGTTAGCCATTTGCCAAGCTGCATCATAAGCTATGAAAGAGAGTTCAATAGGCTAGACTAAGGAATTATCTCTCCCGCCGTAGCCCCAACAGCTGATTCTATCTGGACGCAGCCGGGTTTTCCTATCTTAAATATCAGTGACCAACTTCACCAGCGCCTTGGGCCCTATCACCCCGCTTACTGCAGCTACATATATTAACAGGATATTCAAATAGTCCCACAAGTATGACTTCGCTCTGTTATAAAATCATATCTCAGCTGAAAGCATATCGAACTCTCATTTACCCTTACATTTACCCTTAAGACTAAGTTAAATAGCAACGCAGAGTAGGCTGACAACATATCGTGTTCTCAAGATTTATATTTACCGAATCTCCTGCACGTAAAGACTTTCCAGTCATTGTACGTTCACGCGATTCAGCAAACCGTCGGCAGTTAACACGCCACCAGTCAGTCCCCGGCTAGGCCTTCAATTTGAGGACATCCTGGTTAGCCCTGGCAAACCCTTTGCTTACAACCCTCACAAAGATCCGACAGGTGTGGCGGTCCCTCTTTACCAACATGAATTTCCAGCTCGATCTCAACGCCAGCCCCCTTTTTAAGTCGATATGCGATCCGCTCAATGTAGGATTTCTTGTCGAGCGTGAAGGTACCGAGGTTTTTGCAGATCCTGCAGCGTTGGTTGAATCCTGAGGCGTTATACCCATACCCATTTCCAGCGTATCTTCTTATTACCATTGCCACCTTCTTACTGGTCCACACACTGTCGACACAGCCATGATTGCATCGGAATCTACCCATGACAAAGGTAGAATATTCGTTCTCTGGGTACGATCCGCGAGTAGCTCCCTTGACCCATGTACAGTCAATGTCGTTGCGGACTGCCATCGAAACCTTCTTGTGGAGCGACGGGAACGTGAATGATGTCTTAGTGTCCCCTATGACCGACCTTGCAGCCTTGAAAGCTTTCCCCTTCGTCATTTCAACGGTGTAGTGGTCGACTGAAGGATACGTTTCAGAATAATTGACGATATGGCAAAGCAGACCTTTGTTTAATGCGGCAAATCAGCATTTTAATACAGAATGGGGGCGTGATATTAAGTTTTTGTCTTGCTCAACCTCAATAAATTTGAGAAGGCCATCCCTATACTTGTCACAAACTAGTGCGGTGCAGAGTAATAGAGTCAGTATAGTTAGGGGTAGCTAAGGTTGAATATTCTTCTCTGGCCCTCTAGTTAACTAGGTAAGGGCTTAGAGGGCTTATCTAGTAATTACCTAATACCTCCCTATATCTCCTAACTCCTATAGATTTCCTTACTTAGCCCGCTAAGCCCTTTTCCCTATAATATTATCTTAGCTTATAATATAATCCCCCCCCCCTCTAAACTAGTCTACCCTTAGATTAGTTTACTTAGTAGCTACTTAGAGGGTACTTAGTACCTCCCTATAAAACTTTATAACTTCTTATTTCTATAGGTTTAGAATTTAATATCCCTTATTCTAGTTATATAACTCTTCCTTAGATAGCTAAGTAGCTTAGAGGAGTAGTTAACTAGTAATAAGGTACCTATCCTCTACCCTAGCTACTTTTATAGCTCTTATACCTAGGTATTAAGGGACTTTATAGCTTAGAGGAGTAATAAGCTAGTAAATAGGGCTAATCCCCTTACTCTAACTACTCTTATAGCTTTATTTAATAGGTCTAGGACTACTTAGTAGTTATTTAGATAGTTATAGCTAAGCCTCCTTATAAGGGTTACTCTTTCTTTTATAGGGTTATATTAAAACTTATTATTATTTAAGCTTATTTTTATTACTTTAAATTTACCCTCTAAATTATTATATTTTCTACTTATTATTATATTTTTAGCCCCTTTATAGGTCTAATAAGGGTATTCTCCCTCTAGGGATAAAGAAGGCCTTTATTATAATATAAGGGGCTACTAGTTATTACCTAGTAATTACTTAGTACCTCCCTATATATAGTAAAGTTAAATAAAGTTAAATAATATTATAATCTAGAGATTATCCTCCTTTTAGCTATATAAAAAGCTAGTTTTAATATTAAGTTAAAAATATATAAATATTATTTAAAATCCTACTTTATTAAAATCTCTCCTTCTTACTTCTTTAGGTTTATAATACTACTACTACTACTAATAACTTGCTATTAGCCTCCTACTCCCCTATTAATAACTTTATTTTAATTACTATATAACGAATTTATTATTATATCTTCTACTACTATTAATACTACTAATACTATTAGCGAAGCTCCCCTCCCTACTATAGATATACTCTAGGGGTACCCCTACTACTAGTACCTCCTAGTAATAGCAAAGTAGGAGCCCCCTAAGGAGGACCTCCCCTATATCAAGCTCCTTATAAGCTTAATTCTTTACTTTAAGAGTAATAGTAAGCTCCTAGTTCTTATCTAGTACTTATCTAATACTTATCTAGTACTTTGCTAGCTTTAGGTTTTAAATTTATTATTAATTTATTTATTTCTTAGATACTTCTATTAAATATAAGTATTATATTAAAATAGGTTATAATAAGGCTTATATTACTATAAGTTTTACTTAGTATTTCCCTATTTCTTATCTACTAACTTACTATAAGCTACTTATTATATAATAAGCGCTACTAATAAGATTAAATACTTTATAAATAAGGCTAGTTCCTAGCCTGACCTTTAAGTATAATATACTAAGAATAAAGTAGCTCCCTAGTACCTCCCTAGTGCTTTATTATTAATATCTAATTATATTTTAAGAGGAGATCCTCGCTACCTAGCTTATAGTTAAGAAAGCTCTCTAAGTTAAGAAGAATAAAGCTATTATAATACCTAAGAACTATAAAGCTAAAGAGGCTAAGATCTCTATAAAAATAGAGAGCTACTAAGTAGTTACTTTAGGAGATATAGCTAGGTATTAATAGCGCCTTGCTAAAGAGGCTAAGAAGTAGACTGAGTTATTATATAAGTAGAACGAGGAGCTCTATTACTATTACTTAGAAATAGAGTAGTTAGCTAACTAGTAGCTAAATATATAAAATATATAAGCTAAGTATACTAAGGAGGCGAATAAGGCTTATAATAGAGTAGTAAGTTAACTTAATCTCTACTAATACCTTATTAGTACTCCTCTAGTTAGTATTTCTAACTTAAAGTAGTATTATAAGATTCTAATTACTCTATTTATTACCCTATCTACTTATTTAAAAGATAATAATATTAAAAGGGATATAACTAGTCTTAATAAAGAGAGTACTAGCGCCTAGTAGATATAAAACTTTTAAGAGCACCCCTAGTAAGCTACTAATAACCTCTAGGTAATATATAGTTATTTTTAAGCGTTTTTCTAGTCTTTTTTTACCTTATTAGGGGCCTTTAGGCTAGTAAATTAAAATACCTAGCTAGTATACCCTATTTCTACCTAACTACTAGTTACTTATTAAGTTATTTATTAAATTATATAGCGATTATAATGCTTTTACTTATAATTAGGCTTTATAATCATTCTATAAGTCTATTAATATACTACGTTATAGCTCCTATAAGTTATCTAGTTCGCTATAGCCCTTCTATTTATTAAGGTATTAATAGTTATATCTAGGGCCCTTATAGGTAACGATATAGTCTATTATATAGACGTTATCGTCGTTATTAATTAGGATATCTTATAGTAAAATAGCTAAGCTAAAAATGGTTCTAATTATATAAGTGCGAAAATATTATAAATTTAGTACTTTTTATTAATCTATAGCTTATATACTTATCCTCTATTAATTACCTATTAGATCCTAAATAGGCCTAGGTATTTATTAGAAAGTTTATAAGAGGGCTACCTCTACTTAATATTTTTTATTAAAAGTAATATAAGGTCTCTTATAGTAAAAATAATAGGGGTCCTCCTCTAATTATAGAACTTACTATAGGTTTTATTATACTTCTAAAGTAAGTTAGTAATAGCTAACTTCTAAGTAAGTAGGCTATAGACTTTCTTATATATTACTAGGACTAAAGCTTTTAACTAGGGTTTAATATTATTAGGTTTACAAGGGGAATATCCTATTAGTAGCTTAGCTAGTAACGTCTTAGTAGCTTTATAATAGGAGTTATTATATATAAATTAGGCTAGGTCGAGCTATATTACCTAGTCGTCCTAGTTAATATTATAGAAAGTCCTTAAAAAGTATTTAATACTCTAGTTCTAGCGTTCTATTTAGCTATTAGTTTAGGGATAAAAAGCAGTACTAATCTTCCTCTTAATAACTAGTAAGTAGTATACTTTAGACTAGAGGTTACTAGTAAATAGCGATCCCTAATTAGATATAATAGCTTCTAAGAGCTTAAATATAAAGAAAACGTATTAAGTTAGTAGTATAGCTAACCTATTAGTAGTAAGTAAATCCCTAGTAGGGATATATAGGGAGTATTTTATAAACTAGTTAATAATAATAAGAATACTATTATATAGCTTATTTATTATTATTAGAGATAGTAGTAGTTTTATAATAAAGTTAATTAATATCTATTAAAAGGGCTAGCTAGGTACTAGTAGGGGTGCGAGTTTACTATATAAGAAGTAGTATCTTAACTTTATATATTAATATATTATATATATCTTAAGATATTCCTTTATATTACCCTTTTATACCTTCTAGAAGAACGATTTTCTAATCCTCTTTAGTATCTTAATAACCCCTTAGTAACCTCTAGATAGTTTATTATAAAAGGCTCTAAAGACTTTATTTTAAAGTAAGTAGTTATTTAGGATATATAGCCCTTCCTAAGTTCTTAGGGTATTAGTATTATTTAGTAACTACTTTATACCTCGCTATTCCTACTCCTTATTAATATAAAAGGGGTCTTTCTATTAAGCCTCCTTAACCTATTCCTAGAGCGAGGGTATAAGTTATTCTAGCGAGGTATTTAGTAGTTAAGTACCTCGTTATTACTTAGTACCTACCCTCTAAATAGTAGTATAGTTAAAACGTTATAAGAAGTTTTATAGGAGCAAGTCCCTAGCTTTATTAATCTCTATATCCTCTAGGGTATAGTTAGGTCTCTATAATAAACTATTAGCTAGGTTATAATAACCTAGCTAGTATTTAATTTCAAAGTTAAATATTAATAGATCTTATAATAGCTAAGCCTAGTAGCTACTAAGCGTTTTTTTATTAGTAAGGTACTAGTAACCTAAGTAGTTAGTAATAAATCGGATATAATACTAGGAGTAAAGCAAGTAGTGCTACTACCTTATTACTACCTCTCTAATAGCTAGTAGTTCTACCTCTAGTATATTATATTATAATTACACGCCCTTAAGCTTCTAAAATATAAATACTACTAATCTCTATATATCCCCTTCTAACTAGCTTAGTATTACCCCTATTATAAAGTCTAATACGTTAGTTTAAACTTAAATTAGAATTATAGAATTAAAGTAGCGTAGTATAGGTATTTCTATAAATAAAGTATAGAGCTAATAGAAAGTAACTAGTACCTCCCTAGTTATTCCTAGCTATCCCTTAGCTATATTAGTAAGTTAGTTAGTAAGTAGGCTATAAATCTTAGAGTAGTTCTTAATAAATCTCCTATAGAACCCTATAAATCCTAGAAATTACTAGATCTCTCGTATTATAATAGGTACTAGCTACTTAGCTATTACCTAGACCCTCTTATATTCTATAATAACTCTATTTATTAAGACTATAAACCTAAGGAATTTAATCTCCTCCTTATAAAATTTATACTTATTAGGGTTTATATAGAGGCTATTAGCTTCTAACTAGGTAAGTACCTATCTTATAGCTTCTATATAGGAGTTTATATTATTAGTAGAAATTAATATATTATCTAAATATATAATATAAATAATATTAACTAAGCCTATAAGTAACTTATTAATAAATATCTAGAAAGTAGCGGGTATATTTATAAGCTTAAATAGTATAATATAATATTTATAGTAGCTATATTATATATAGAATACTATTTTCTACTTATCTCCCTCCTAGATCCTTACTTAGTAGTATATATCCTTAAGGTTAAGTTTAATAAAGTACTTAGCTCTAGAGAGCTAGTTAAAAATCTTATTAATTAGAGGGAGGGGGGTGCAGTTCTTAGTAGTTACCTAGTTAAGCCCCTAGTAGTTTATATATAACCTTAGCTTACCTCCCTTCTTTAGGATAAATAGGATTAGCACCCCTATTAAGCTTACTAATAAGTAAATCTATCCCTTTTATAAGGCTTTATAAATATAATCCCTTAATTCTTCTAACTCCTTCTTAGCTAGTAGGTAAATAAGCTTAAATAGGGGCTTAGTTCTAGGCTCTAGGTTAATAGGGTAGCTCCTAGTAGTCCTAAACTCTAGTATAGTTCTTACTAAGTTAATATTAAACACCTTTTTTAAAGTCCTAATACTCTAATAGGATATTTATTTTAATCCCCTTAGTATCCTTAGGGTCTTAGGTATCCTCTTAGTAGTTAGTAGTTAATATATAGTTAACTCGTAGTACCCCTATAAGTACTACTCTCGCTTTATTCTTAATACGCTTAAGTTCTTTTATAGTTATAATAAGGCAGATACTCTTCTTATATAAGGGAAAAGTCTAGCTTAATTCCCTCTAATTAAGATTAGAGTACTCTATTATATACTAGGGGATCCCTAGGATAGCGTTATAACTATTACTATTACTAATCCTAAAATTATATAAAGCTATCTACTAGATACTTATATTATTAGTTATTTAGGTTACTAACTTCTATATACTATAGTTAGGTCCTTTAGATACCTATATTCCCCTAATAGGTTCTAACTTATTAGCCTCTAGTTAGATATTAGTTATAATCCTCTAGTTTATAATATTCTTATTAGCTCTATAATTAATAAGCGTAGCACTAGTCTTCTAGCTACCTATAAGATAGACCTATATCGTCGCTTTAATATAACGTAGCTAGTTACTACCTTATTAAATTATACGTATTACTACCTAGTCCTCCTCTAGTTATTTACTAGGGTATAGTTTCCCTTTATAGTAGGGGTAGCTATACTTCCTATAGTACGGGTACCTTAGCGCGATATAGCTTTTCCTCTTATAACTATAATAAATAATTTCCTTCCTAGTATCCTATAATAAGTCCTTAGTATCCTCTTAGTAGTTATTAGTATTACTATAGTCCCTATAGGTCTATTACTTTAGTGCCTCGGTTTACCCCTCTAGGTTAAGGGTTTAGCCCTCTAGTTATTATCCCTTATTATTAGCCCCCTAGTCCCTTACTAGTATATTATATATCTATATATTGACTATAAGTTTAATATTTCTAGCCCTAGTATTAAAATTAAGCTACGACTTTAATAACCTATTTACTATAACGTAATACTAGAGCTTAGGGTCTAGCCTAGCTATTACGTTAGCTACCTAGATCTCCTCTAGTTATTAATAGGGGCTCTCCGCCTCGATCCCTTCTTAGTAATTAATAAAGCTCTAGTATAATTATCCTAGTTACTAGTAGGTCTACTTAAGCTAGGTTTATATACTAAAGGTCCTAGACCTTATATTAGCTATACTATTAGTTAACTAGTCCTTTATTAGTACCTAAGTTATATCCTTTACCTTATTATTATAATTAATAGAGAGGTATAAGGTCTATTGCTTTACTACTAATCCCTCTAGGTACCTAGTAGTAAATAGCACTTTTTCTAGGTCTAATATAATCTTATTTATCTTAAACTATATATCGAGGTTAAATATAAATTAATTAAAGTTAGTCTAGGTACCCTTTTTATACTTAAGTATTAGGAGATACTTCCCCTAAAGCTCTAATTAGTACTTTTTTAATTTATTACTAATAACTACTTAGTAGGTAATAGGGTTACTTACTAGGGTTAATAATTAGCTAGCTCTTAAGGCCTTAAGGTATTCCTATTTACGCTTTAGCTACTCCTTCTTTTCTTCCTCCTTAATAAGCTAGTCTAATTTAGCCTCTATTAATTAACTACCTAGTCCCCTATTAGTACCCTTATTACTATTCTACTTAGTAAGTATCTTATCCTAGGTTTAGCTATTCTACTACTCCCGCTTAGTAAGGGATCCTAAAGGTAATATTATATTTATCTCCTTAGTAGACTTATAAGTAGGTATTATATTATTATATATTATACTACTCTAACGGTCTATACCCCTATTAATATAAGTAAGAGAGAAGAATATATTATAAACTAATATAGTATAGAGTAATAGAGTTAGTATAGTTAGGGGTAGCTAAGGTTAAATATTCTTCTCTAGGCCTCTAGTTAACTAGGTAAGAGCTTCAAGGGCTTATCTAGTAATTACCTAGTGCCTCCCTATATCTCCTAACTCTTACGGACTTCCCTACTTAGCCCGCTAAGCCCTTTTCCCTGCAATGTTATCCTGGCTCGTGATAATACTCTCAAGGTTAGCGCTTACTTTTATGCTATCTGTAGAGCTAATGTTCCCAGGTATAATTAGTCTGGCTCGGATGGAATCAAAGTCTGGAGGTGTAATTGACGCTAAAGTTGTAAATGTACGATGGGCTATTGGTTGCACTCAATAACTGAATTTACATTTTGTCTAACCTTTTGTTATCATCCTGGTCACAGTCGTCATAACCTGGCGAAGTGCATAACCGTTACTTCGCAAACTGCGTCATCTATAATGCTAAATTGTTCGCCAACCTCTCACACACAAAGGACTCATTACTCAGAAACCGGGAGAGAGGGCTAGATGAGCCGGAGAGATGAATATGGTCAACAGCCTGAGTGTTACGGTCAGCTATCCGACAGTAGGGTCTGCTAACAGAAGTTGGGGATTGACACTAGTAAACAGTATATCGTATCGTTGGTCTGGGTCGTAGGTCGTAGGCTGTCGTAGATCGGGTCGTCAGAGGCTAGGGTGATCAGTCTTAGACTCAACAAGGTATTCGCAGTGAAGGTAAGCTAAAAGTATCCTAAGGATAAATATAAAGTTAATTGCTAAAGAGCTATAGGAGTCTAACTATAAGCTAGGCTTAGGTTATACTATATATAAGTCCTGAATAGTTCCTTTATCTTTATTACTATTCCTAATCCTAACGGGGTCTATTCCTTATTTAGACGGGGTCTATATATACTAAGGATAGCCTCTATATTATTAGCGTATAGATCTAATCTCTTATCTTATTATTATATAACTTATACTATAGTTCTTCCGTTTCCGAGTGAGTCCCTGTTATTCCCGTGATCCTGTGGTATAAATGTCCTGTCCTAGCCGCCCGACGCCCGAGTGGGTCGGTTAACTGTTATCCATGCATGACGGTTCGTAACACTAAGTGAACACGTTACTATGTAACAAATCGCTTTTGTGCGGCTTTGTAATAAGCCTCGAGAATGTCAAGGATGGCCTCCTTGAGATGCGCAGCGTTGCTCTTATTTCTCATTCCTTTAGTACTGTACTTGTAGTTGAAGTAATGATTTCAAGTGCAAGGCTTCAGTTATTGCTCACGTTCACTAAGAAGGTTGCCTGCTTTATTCCGAGCTCGTGTCAGAGGAGTAGATCTTTGACAAGGTATATGCCATCTCTTGTGGTACCTAAACATCCGCATAAAAAGCTTCCAAGTAGTTGAGTATACATATGCTGATGTATGAAAACGATGATCTTGCTGAGATACTGTTTCGTACTGCTATGATAATTCTGTCGAAGTCGGATCTATGTTAGGCCCTAGAATGTTGATTTCATTTTCTACGCTATCGTCGAGGTTTAGCCCATTATGGTGGCTGTTTTCTGGTGTACTGTCCTCTGTGTTTATTTAATCCTCGCAAGCTTCTTCTAACTCAAAGTAATAATTCCAAGCGAACCTATTGAAATCGTCATTAAACTGCTCTGTGATAATTCACTACGATTGTGATGAGATTGACGTCTTTGCGGCAAACGCTGCGTGTGCGGAATAGTCAGCATCTGATATAGCGCGGACCAGCGGCTGACACTCAGATCCAATGCCCGTCAGGTATATTAATGGAACACTGTGATCCTGCAGCGCATGGCGTCTTCGCCAACATGGTTGGGAGCCAAGAGGTTTACCTGTTTGCATAGAAGAGGGACAGTTGTACCCAGCGTCTTTACCTAATTAAACAAAACATGCACGCGTCCGAGACGAGGCTTCCCTCAGCGGCTTCATATCTTATCCGGCTAACGCATCTTCCTCCACTGCTGCTTGATACCATTTTTGGTTCGGTCCAATTTCTCAGCAATCAATTCCAACGGCATTCCCTGACGCATATATGTTCGTAGGCGTAACTTCTCCAAAGATTTCCAAGGGCGACGCCGAATCCTTTTGCCGTTCTGTTCGTCACAGGGGTCACTGCTTCTTGCGTGGTGTGAAAGCCACTTCGTGACGTGAGATAATGCCTGGACAGCCTCGGTAATCTGCTCCAAAAGTCCTGCAGGAAAGACGCAATCATGACATTTGGCTAATGATGGGTCTGCCGTAGCAGCGACGGGAGACAGAGAAACTAGTCCGAACTTGTGGGGACTTGGTCTCTGTGAAAAGTGGTTGGTTCGAGGTGAAGTGACTTGAGGCGTAGATAGCAATCGGCCCTGTCGTCTTCTCGTCTGCTTACCTCCGCTGGAGGTATTTGCTATGCTTGTTAGAGGCAGTCTATCAGGGCGTGAGTAGTCGCTACCACAGGGCATAGCGCCGGCTATATGGAACTATACTTATCTTCTGGGGGAGCGCCGGACTTATCTATTATATTATTTTATTATATCTTTCTCGCCTGGCTTACCCACGAAGGCAGGAGATAGTAGTAAGCGTGAAGTTTAGGCAGGGTAAGCTAGTAATACTCTCCCGCTATAGATATTTTATATTCTTATTTATTTAGGCGAGCGATAATTATAACTCTTATATCTATCTTTAATTACCTCGTGACTCCGTTTTCCCTAGCTAGTAATAGTATTAATAACTTATAAGGATAGGGTAGGAATTAAGAAATAATCTCTTTAAAGCTTTATCTTATTATTCGAGAGAGTAGCGTAAGCGTTGATTAAGTAGCTAGGGATAGGGCTCGTAGCGCTAGGCAAGCTTTTAGTAGAGTTAGGCGCTATAGGAATGCTTCTAGGGAAGCTATATAATATAGTAGTTTCTACTAAATCTCGACTTATAGGCTTGGGTCCTAAAACCGCTAGCTCTTATAAATATCTCTCGCTATAGAGGTCTTTATTAAAGCTACTACTATTATTATTTACTAAGTAGTTATTATTATAGCTTTTATAGGTATTACTACTCTCGCTCCTCCCTTTATTCTTAGTAGGAGCTATATAGATTTATATTAATCTTAAACTCCTTTATATTTATAATTTCAGTCTCTTACCTATATTTAAGTTACTAATTAGGTAGCTTATTAGGTATATTTACCCTATTTAATATTTTACTAGGTTAGGAACTAGGGGTAGTTCCTTAGGTAAAGCATTTATTTCCTCCTAAGAGGTCTATTCTATAGGAGGCTAGGTAAGTTAAGGTATATAAAGCAACTAGAATTCCGAGAGTAAATTAATCTTATCTAATAGGATAGGTTTAGTTATTCTAGTTATAATACTACCTATCTTAAATAGTACTATAAAGGAGCCTAAGGTATTTATAATATTATTCCCTTTATTACCCTAATCTATTCTAATAAAATAGAAATTAAGGCTATTAATACTATAAAAGTTACTAAGGTTAGTTACTTATTATAAGCTAAGGCCTAGCGAGATATAATAGAAGTATACCTAATATATAGCTAATAGTTTAGGCCTCTATTATAACGAGAGTTCTAATATCTAGTTTAAGTAGTATGAGATTTGCTATTAGTAGGAGGTATAATAGATACTATTACTCTCTGCGCTTATATTAGCGTTTTAGTTATATAAGCTTCTTCTACTTACGCTCCTTGTTTTTATAGAGCCTTCCTATAGACTCTATATCTAGCTATCTAAACTATACTTTAACTATTATTAGTAAAAGAAGAAAAGTAAGATTAAAGAATTTAGTATAAGCTAGCCGGCGTAATAATAAGGGAAAACAGGCGTTATATAAGATATAGAATATCTATATTAAAATAGTCCCCCTTTCCTAGATATAATAGCTAGACTAAATAATCTACCTATTAACCTAGAGAGGAGCCTGCTACTTCTATACCTATATTAGAACTTAAAGCTAAGATTACTTAGTATACTATTATAACGCATCTCCTTTGTTATATAGTACCCTAGATAGTGTGGTATTCTCTTCTAAGCCTTGCTAATACCCCTAATACGCTACTAGGCCCTCTACCCTTAGTAATTACTATTTCGTCTTATTTAAAATAGTAGTAATTACGGACTTACTAGGCTAACTATTAGCTATTAAGCTCGGAATTACGCCGCAGCCCCTTCGCAAAAAGACTATAACAAATTCACCTAGTTTATAAGCATAATTTAGGAAATACTATATAGGTATTTTAACCTATACCCTCTACTAGTTAAGGAAAATAATATAGGAACCCTATACGTTCCTACTACTTATAAGCAAACCCTCGAAATATTACTATATAAAGTCGGACGCGCGCTATACTAGGGCTAATTATATTAGAGCTAAATAGGCTACTAAGGCTCTTATAGCCTAGAAACGCCCTCGCTAAACCTTCTAGTAAGGTGCTATAAAAGCTACTATATAAGATAACTTCTTAACCTAAAAGGTCGACCTTCTAGTAAGGTACTAAAGGTAAATACTACTATATAAGAAGTAACTCCTTAACTAAAGAGGTCTTTCCTAAGAGGTTCTTATAGCTAGAAGTATAAGAAGCTCTACTATAAGTAGGGCCTTATACCTCTCCCTCTTCCTTATCTCTTAACTATATTAGTATTAGACCTTATATATAAAAATACTAAGCCTGCGCGAGGTATACCCTTTAATATTAATAATATATAAGAGCTTACTAGAGAGTTTAGTATTAATATAATTAATAAAACCCGCTCCTTCTTTAACTACTCTATTATATATAGAGAGCGTATTATTAATATAGCTCTTAAGAGGGCTCTTATTAATACCCCTAGAAGGGATACTTATTATTATATTATAGCTAAGTAAGTAGAGTTAGTAGTAGAAGCTAGGTAGGTTGTTATATACCCTATAGAGTAGCCCTTCTTTAAGCAGGTCCTCTATATTATTAAGGCAGAGGTAGCCTAGGCCCCTTAGGGGAACGTCGGTAAGTATAGCTTATACTAACTACTTTAATATAGAGAGAGCGTTACTAACGATAGCATAGCTACTACGAAGGCTTTAGCTAACCCGATCGAACAAGAGGACTACTAGCAGACGAAGCGGTAATAGAGGCGGTATTTAATAGCAGCGCAGGTAGTGCGCGAGAGGAAAAGTCGATAGTTTCGTAGTTTATTAAATAATTTAAAACTACGTTATTATCAATATAAAGTTAAAGATCGTGAGGCTATTAATAGGCATATATAAGTGCGGCTATAGTTAGGAAAGTTATAATCACGTGACCGAAGGCTATGTATTATCAGGAGGCGCGGAGTTAGAAGGTCTGTTGCACTTAAGCAGGTAAAATCACTATGCAGTGGCCAGAGGCTAACTATTAGCTATAGATATATTAGATTGCAGACTTAAGCCCTTAGCTAAGTCCTAAAAGCTACGCTACTAACTTTAAAGCAAGCTAGGTCTAGTCCTAGCGGTATAAATTATAATTAGCGGACTAAGATAGGTACTAGTCTATTAATAAAAACTCCCGGACTCGTAGTTACCCCGAGGGAGGCCTATCTAGCTAAACCTAGCCCTCTATTAAGTCTAGCTAACCTATTAGCTAGTATAACGACTCTTAATATAAGAGAGAGAGTTTAGCTACTCCCTCCCTTAGAAAGTATACTATAATTTTCTAGGGCTAAGTATATAACCTATTAGAAAGGTTACCTTAGAAGCTATATAATAGTCTTAAACTATTAGGATAATATAGGATTTATAGCAGAGCTATTAGCTATCTTGAGAATATTATACTAATACTTTAAGCTATACTTAAGATTCCTAGTAACCTCCGTCTTATATATATAAAGTAATTAATATTAGTACCCCTTTATTAGAGGTAAACTAGGTAGATTTAAATAGTATAATCTAGATAAGAATTACCTCTTTAGGTAATTTTATAGACTAAGAAGCTAGCTTAGTAGCTACTTAATATACTAAAGTAATATCTAACTATTTATCTTACTAAGTAATAATATATAGATATCTAGGTTTATAGACTAGTAGTCCTACCTATAGCTTAGAAGCTTCCTAATAGGGTAATCTTATTAGCAAGCTCCTACTCCTTATTCTATAAGAGTGCTATAAGAAATACGATCCTAGCTAGTAGAATATAATAGCTATATAACTCTCTATAGTAGTTCCGGATTACTATACCCTAACTAAGATTCTAAGTGCTAGTATAAGCTAATTCTTAGGGTCTTAGATAGAAGACTTCTTTATAAGCTATATCCTAGGTCTAGGTTAATATTATATAAGCTAAGCCTCTAAGGAGGGGGCTATCTTAAGGATACTATAGCTAGGCTATTATTTAATAATATAGCTATAAGGCGTATATTACCTAGCTAGTATACCTTATCTTATATATATAAGGCTATTATTATTAGTAGTACTTCGCTAGGGATAGGTAAGCTAGATATCTAGCTTATAATAGAGATATAAATTACTTAAAAAGGAAATTCTATTAGTATAAGCTATTATAGCCCCTAACTAATATATCCTTAAGGCTTAGGGGACCCTTAGCGAGGTAGAGTTTATCCTTTTTTAACTAGTAGCCTAGCTAGATAATAAGCTCTATAGTAAGTAGTATTTCTAGCTACCTTTACTACTCCCTAACTACTAATAAGGTTAAAAGCTTAGAAATTACTAAATATAATAACTTCTCGCTTAAGACTTACCTCCCTTCGCCTAAGGAAGGATTATTAGGGATAGTACGAGCGCTTATTATAATACTTAATATAATACCTCGAGCTACTACTATATAGTTATTTTATACTATAAGTATATCTTATACCCCCTACTAAGTTCTTAAGTTACTAGAAGTAGTAATTTTAGTTCTAAGGGTAAGGCGAGGTACTAATAGCTTTACTCTATAGTACTATACCTATAATAAAGTATTTATAAGAACTAATATTACTCCTTAGACTAAAGCTAATCTAATAATCTCCTCTAAGTTTTTAGATTACTAGAAGGGGTATTTTTAAGTTAAATAAAAAGGCGAGGTAGATATAGCGGGATAGTAAGAAGAACCCTTAAGAGTAAGTAATAAGCTTATTAAGCGTTTTATTAGGGTATTTAAGCTCTTAAGATTAGTAATTAATAAAACTAGTAAGGTATAAGGTAGTAGAGGAGGGTTAATAAAACTACTATAACTAGTAAGACCCTAATAGAATTAGTTTATATTATAGTAGGAGATTACTAGAGCTAATAGTATAGTATATACTATACCTAGTATTAAGATAATAGGTATAGGTAGTAGAGAAGAGATACCTAGACCTTCTAACGACTAGCTTAAGCTAGTAGTAAGGAAAGATATAGTTTATTATAGTTTATTATTACTAATAGGAGTCGAGTAGAGGTTAATAAAGGACGAATATTATAATATAGATATAGCTAAGGCTAGTAGAATATAAAAGTAGTATAATATAATATTATAAGAAAGGAAAGGTATAAAGGGAACTTCGTAGTATATCTATATATTAAGTAGGGCAGGCGCTTATTTAAGGGATAGTAAAAATAGCGAGTAATAGCATAGCTAAGAATTACTTAATATAGCAGGGGCTAAAAATAGCATATTAGGACCGCCGTTTCTAAAGGCAGGCAAGCTGTCTTATGTTTTACTAAGGAAGTTATTAAGTACCTTGAGGTTATTAACCTCGATCTTATTACTTATATACTTATAAATAGTACTAAGAGCTACTTCTAGTCTATATACTAAGATATTATTAATATATATAGCTATTATAATATTATAAGTCTTATTATAATAAGTCGCGTTATTTAAATATAGTAGTATAAACCCCGCTTATTAAAGGATCTCTTATAGCTTCTTTTACTACTACATCTAGCCTTATTATAACCTATATAAAGCCTTATAAAGTCTAATAACCTATTCCTAATCTACTTTATACCTATATAAAGCTACTAGCTTAGTATATTATAGGTCTATAAAGAACTCCTTAATTAATAGAAAAGGTATTATATATACTACCTCCTCTAACTCTCTATTTAAGTATATACTAATAAATACTTATTATTTTACAGGATACCCCTTCTTATACATATATATATTAGTAAGATCTACTGTAATACTATTTATAACATTAAAATCTATATCTAAGTAAAGTTACACCTAGAGACTTATAAGAAGCCTCTTATTATAATCTATGCTTTATATTTTATAAGTATATTATAAGCCTTCTTATACTTCTATACCTATTAAGCTAATAGGTAGAGGCCTTTTAGTATCTCCTCCTTATTAATAAATTATAAAACTCCCTTCTTAACTAAGGTATATATCTGATTAAGCGCTACCTCTACTTATAACTTCTAATTATTTATATATCTATTCTATACTTTTATAATAGTTATTAGATCTAGGTAAGGCTATAGAGATATCTCTAATATACCTCCTCTAAGGGGGTTTTATATAAAAGCTATAATATAAGTAAATACTATTTATTTCTCCTCTAGAGAGTTAGTCTCTCTAATTTATAGATATACTTATTTTATCTACTCTATAATACTATAAGTATAGCGCTATAACTATAAGCCCTAACTAGGTAGTAATATATACTAGTATTCTACTAGCTCTATTTTAGGTTTATAAAAATGATATTAGAATATATAATAATCTTATCCCGCTCTAGTACCTATATTCTATATACTTAGTCTTTATAATAACTAATAAGGATACCCTTTTTAGCTTATATAGCGATCTTCTCACTCTTTACTTATACTTTAGGATTAATATAGGCGAAATATATATTTCTAATAACCCTTAACTTACTTATATTAGGAATATAGTCTCCTCCTAGGCTTAATAACTCGTTCTAGAATGCTTATATAGGTATCTTACCTAGTACTACTATAATAAAAGAATAGTTAATAATATAAATTACTATTATAAGTAGAAATACCTATAATTCTACTAGGACCTTAAGATTAATACTTTAAGTATACGCCTTATCTAATATAATTTAAATAGCGCGCTCTATAATACTATTCCATTTATATATATATAATAGTAAAGACTCTACTTTTATCCTATTATCTCTTAATATAGCCTCGAGGTATATTACTATAAACTCCCCTGCGTTATCTATATAGATAACCTCTATTATTATACTAAAAGCATTCTTCTATTCTTAGTATATTTATAACTAGCGCGCTATCTTTATATCTATAAAGATAATCGCTCTAAAATATATCTTATTATTTATAACTAATAAGAAGTATTTATAATATTTTACTAGCTTTATTTCTCTAATATCTATATAAAGAACGTCTCCTACTCTCTCTATATAGTACCTAGGTATATATAATAAGTATTATAAACTCTTTAAGAGATTATATATCTTATATAGCTATAGGACTATTAACTTAGGGGTAATTATATATCCCTTTATT